>CAUYLG010043926.1:0-73845 GCA_963573385.1 Cacajao melanocephalus
TGTTAAGTACAATTATTGGCATAAAAGAGGTTTTTAATACCCATTTTTAGACTGCATTCTAGCCTGGGCAATAGAACAAGAATCTCATTCTCTCTCCCTCTTTCATTCTCTCTTACATTCTTTTTTTTTGTTTCTTTCACTCTCACTTTCTTTCCTCTCTTTTTCTTTCTTTCAAAAAAAAAAAAAGAAATGAAGGGTCGGTTTTATATCTGGAAACCAATTACTGTATTGCACCGTATTAATTGAGTAAAGAACAAAAACACCTGACAAAAAAAGAAAAAAAAAAAAAAGAATGTATTAGCCTCCTTTTTTTTTTTTTTTTGCATTTTCTAAAGAAACTTGAAATTAAGATTTGAATTGCTTCCAAATATGTGTTAGACAATTGTATGCCCAAAAGACAAGAAATGCTGAGTCCAGAGAATGAGTTCAGCTTTTATGATTTATGTGTCCTGTAACTAGCTGCTTAGTAAATAATTTCTAACCTTCAAGAAATATAGAGCCTCCAATGACTGACAACTGTTAAAGTGTGTGTTGTTAAAAAGTTAAAAGATTACATATACAGTAAACACATATAAAAGATTTCAGTCAACTCATTAATTAATGATGAAACTAATAAGAGGGTAAATAAGAGGTTCAAATGCGAATGTGATTCCTGGAATGCCTATTCTCTAACAGACAAAGTCCATTTGCTTTGAGTGGACAGGAACCCTTTGCATTGCTTCTAATTTCCCACAACTTAACTATTACCCCTTCAAAATGGTCAAATAGCTAATAATGGCAAATCCATCACATATGCAAACCTTTGTATAATCAGACAATCCCTAAGGAGGTGCCTCAAGACAATGCCCAGATCTCCACTGAAAAGGGCACCAAAGTAGTCTCTCTTGCCCACCTCTTTCCAAGACCTGGAAAATTTTTCTGACATCATAAGACTCTTAACAATTAGCTTAAATTACAAGAAGAAAGGATAGGAAGAAACTAAACTATTATGAAGACTGTAGCTATAGACCAGCACATATATTATCAGGAAAAAAAGTATAACAAAAAAGTTTAATTTAAAATGTTGGTCCTGAGTTGTTGTTTTTAGATCTAAGACTCCCTCCCTTCCCCCATGTAGCATCTAGTTCTGATTTTATTTTTAAATCTCTCTTTTCTATGTCTACCCAGAGGAGACATTGTCAAAATATCAAGCTTTTCTATCATGCAGGTCCAAATAAAGAAGTTGGAGTGGTTGTTGAAAGGATTCCACTGAGGTTGGGGTGAAAAAGAAAGATCTAGAAATTTCAAGGAACTCTGCTACTTAAATTTACCTGAACATTACATTACAAGATAAATCTGAGTGTCTAAGAGAATATCCTATTCTCATAGACATTTTAACATGTGTAAACCCTTAATTTGCTGGAACGAACTTCAATCATGCATTTGAGAAGCCCCACTTTAAATATTGTAAAAATGTCATAATGATTTCAGATAAAAGGTGTCCATTTTTCTCCTCATGTTTATAAAACAAAATTAAAGACTTGTTTTTTCCTCTTTTTCATTTCAACCAACAAGGTTTAAGGCCTGAAGAGCAATTATGTTTATACTTTGCCATGTTTGGTTGAAAGTCTAAACTTGAAATAGAGTTGAGATTTATAGCACTTATGTTCTGCCACAGTGTAATTGTTATTCACTTTCTGGAAGCCAAACAGAATCTATATCATGTGTTTTTTTTTTTTTTTAAAGCTTGATTCTATTTTTCTTCATTCACACGAACGTCACACATAAGCCCACCTAGAAGGTTTATAAACAACATTTAATGTATAATTCAAAGTTTATTCTTACTTTTAACTGCTTGGGTGGTTAAGAATAAGGCTGATTTTTTTTTCCTCTCTACACTGAGAAAGTATCTTTCAAAAAGGATTTTTTCCTATTTGAAATGGCGATGGATAACTTATTTTGTTTGGAATTGGCAGCTTTTCTCCTGTGGGGTTACGTTTCTAAAGTTATATGGCCATCCAAAAAGAGATTATTACACTAGTTCAACATTGGCTGATTAAATTCCACAAAATCAGAAAATTAGGGTCTATCACCAAGACATTTTTGAAAAAAAGAAAACTATTAGTGTGCTAATTGCTCTTAAGGAAAACAAAAGGAAGGTAGACTAATCTAAAACTGAGGTTGCTTCTATATAAAAGGCTGGTTCCATGATTGGGGAGGAAGTGGAAGAAAAAAGAGACTTACTGCATTTTATATAAGCCTTCACACTTATTTTGTTGTTGTTTGGTTTTTTTTTTTTTTTGAGACTGAGTCTCTCTGTGTCACCCAGACTGGAGTGCAGTGGCTTGATCTTGGCTCACTGCAACCTTTGCCTCACGGTTCAAGCAATTTTCCTGCCTCAGCCTCCCAAGTAGCTGGGAATACAGGTGCCTGCCACCATGCCTAGCTAATTTTTTTTTTTTTTGCATTTTTAGTAGATATGGGGTTTCACTATGTTGGCCAGGCTGGTCTTCAACTCCTGACCTGGTAATCCGTCCTCCTCGGCTACCCAAAGTGTTGGGATTATAGGCGTGAGCCACCGTGCCTGGCCCCACACTTATTTTTAAAATTATATGTACACATTGATTTTATATAATACTAATAAAATTAGCATAATAACTACATAAAAATAATGATGACAGTACTTCTATAAAAGTAAGAACAATTTACTGTCATAGTAAGGGTGTCATGGTATTTACATGAGAAATATAAGGTGTAAAAATAATATACATATTTTTAAAAACCCAACTATAGAAAAACAAAAGTGTATGTTTGTGTGTGTGTGTGTGTGTGTGTGTGATAAAATCTAGAGGCATACATGCCAGACTTCCAACACTTTAAATATAAAAAGCAAGATTGACAGAAGCAGAGGAGAAATTGAAGGATTTATTTAATAGTCTATATAGTATGAATATTTCAATAATGTGAATTCAAACTTACAAAGTTTTCATTATTTGCCAGGCCCCCTTCTTAGTAATTTGCATGTATTCATGCATTTGCTAATGATTCACTCAGTAATGAGTTAATTTACAATTCACACAATGAAAAAATATTACATTGTAATCCCAGCACTTTGAGGGCCAAGGCAGGTGGATCACCTGAGGTCAGGTGTTTGTGACCAGCCTGGCTAACATGATTAAACCCTGTCTCTACTTTAAAAAAAAAAAAAAAAGCCAGGCATGGTGGCTTACGCCTGTAATCCCAGCTATTTGGGAGGCTGAGGCAGGAGAATTGCTTCAACCCAGGAGGCGGAGGTTGCAGTGAGCCAAGATGGAGCCACTGCATTCCAGCCTAGGCAACAGAGCAAGACTCTGGAAAAAAAAAATTATATATGGAACTTTTAAAGAAACATGAAGATCTCCCCAAAAATGTGAAAATTAAGAGCTTTTTTCTTTTTTTTTCCTCCCTGTATCTTTTTCAAATGTCTCTGTCCAACTCTTGAGTTGCATTGATACTGAGTATTGACATTTGCAATTTAGAGTTTTTATCATCTCGATGAAAAAAAGACAATTTTAAGAAATCCTCAGAAAGAGTTAAAGTTATGTTGGTATTTCATGACTATTTTATTCCATTTCATTTGAGGTTTAACTGATTCATCTAAACCAGTGGTTCTCAAAGTGCAGTCCCAATCTAGTAATATCAGCGTCACCTCAAGAACTTGTTAAAGGACAAATAATTGTCGAGCTCCATTCCAGATCTACTGAATCTTACTTAATCTTTGGGAGTAGGGCCCAGCAATCTTGGCATGAGCAAACTCTCTGTATGAATCTGATGCAGGCTCAAGTTTGAAAACCACTGATTTAGAACAAGAAACATAGTGTATTTATACTCTCTTATGTTTTTCTATGAGAAGTTAAATCGAGAAATAATAGGAAATAATAGTTTCTATCTAATAAAATTCCCCAATAATTTATTTGTGGTTTATATTTCTATGCAAATAACTCCCGGTGCTGGGATTTCTGTAATGCTTATGCAGATGGCATTTCTGTATCTGAAACAGCTGTATCACAACAACCTCTTCCATTATCTGTCTATCTATTATCTATCTATATGTCTATCAATCAATGAGTCATCTATCTACGGAGAAAGAGAGGGTTGAATTATGCTCTTCTAGTATGCATTTTGCATTAGTAAATCATTTTTATTGACGTGGCTAATAACATGATGACTGATGCAATAGTGTCTGTTGAAAATCTTCAATTTTTAAGCAATGTGAAAATGACTGCAAAAACAGGTTACTTGCCATTCAAAGGTATCAGTGAAAAGTTTTAGGTAAAGATAATGTGGATCTTAGTATGAATTTACATTTCTCTTTTAAGCAAAACATGAACAGAATTATATCCAGAAATGTTCCATTTATTTATGTAGTTAAATGGATTCTCCTTGTTATTGTTTTGCTGCATGATAATTTAGGAAGTTGCTTCTGCTTTCTCTTTCTAAAACTATCATTTTTAAACTTTATTTTTGGTTGCTGCAACTTTTCTTTTAATTATGCATTTTTGGAAGCTATAGTGGGTTGAACAGTGTTCCCCTAAAATTCATGTCTTCTTGGAGCTTTAGAATGTGCCCTTATTTGGAACTAGAGCCTTTGCCAATTAAAATGAGTTCACACTGGGTAAGTTTTAGTAGAGACAAGGTTTCACTATGTTGGCCAAGCTGGCCTTGAACTCCTGACCTCGTAATCCATCCTCCTCGGCCTCCGAAAGTGTTGGGATTACAGGCGTGAGCCACCTTGCCTGGCCTCACATTTATTTTTAAAATTATATGTACACATTGATTTTATATAACACTGGTGTCTTTATAAGAAGACTGGTGTCACTTGTTTTGCATGGCTTTCTTTGTGTGGCCTCTACTCTTCTTATAAGTGTATAAAGAGTATAAAGACTCTTCTTATAAGAAGAGTACAGGACACACATGCAAAAGAAAAGTGACAAAGATTGGAAAGATACAACTGGGAGCCAAAGAAAGCCAAAGATTGCCAGGATCGACCAGAAGTTAAGAAGAGGCAGGGAAGAATTCTTCCCCACAGCCTTCAGAGGGGGCGTGGGCCCACCAACAGCTCAATTTCAGATTCTACATGCCAAGACTATGAGTGAATAAATTTCTATTATTTTAAGCCACTCACTTTGTTATAATTTGCTATGGCAGCCCTAGGAAACAAACGCAGATGCTGAAAAAAGGTAATAATAAGAATAAATTCTACAAAAGAGGAGCTTCTCTGGACTCCAGAGCCAGGCCTAGGAGTCTGGAAGTATCTCCAAGGAACTCTCAGGATTTCTCAGAAAACAACTGCTCCAGAAAGAGTGGAAACAATGCCCTGAGGCTTCATTCTTTGCTTTCAGCATGTCGGGCACTACTTTTCCAAAACTTTAACAAAACACTTTAAAGGAAAAAAAATTTTTTTTTCTATTTTTACTTCTAAAGGTAGAGTGTTTTGTTTCTCAGATCGTTCTTAACTAAACACCAATTCCACAAGATTTTAACAGGAAGTCAATGAGAAGAAAAAACAGTTTTTAAGACCCCATTTCATGCTCATTCCCTCTCTTAGAGATTCTTATGCACATTGAGGGCCTAAAGGATTCTTAGGAAGAAGCCAGTTTATCTTTGGCTAGCATAGGTCATACACTTTTGGAGAAATAAGGAATGAAATTTGGGTAAACTCTGGGAGAATGGAAATTAGACTGGAGGTTAGATGACTACATTTCTAATCCTAGCTTGGCCACACACGACCACGGAACCTATTCTACTCAGAACCTCAGTTTTCTTCTCTAAAGACGAGAGAATACCTTCTCACTCCTTGTTGCAAATCGTAGAAAGTTCAGCCATCATAGTTACATTGCTTTACTTTATAAAGATGCTTTAATCCATTAAAAATACCTAGAATCCAGAATGTTGATAATATCTATATTACTTATCTAAGAAAGCCCATACAAAATAGCTGATTTACATAAAAGTACCTTGGAAAATAAAAGGAAATATTATATAGCTAGAAAATGGAATTTACTATTTGATTTATTTGATTTTTTCTAATTTATTGATACTATGTTGGGAAGTTAAAAGAGTTTCTGTTTATAGATAATGCAATTAAAAAATCAATCTATACCTCCATTCCAATTCTGTATAAACTTGATGGCACTCTTGACGATAACATATTTGCCTTGTCAGTAATGTTTATAGAAGTAGGGACTCTTACAGTGTTGTTATTTTATTTGTTTGTTTCTTTGTTTCACATCTTCCAAAGCATAGAAAAATGAGGGTATTTCCATTGTGTCTTATTTTTCATCCCTTTACATTTTATACTTTGTATTTCACCAAGCCTGTATAACAGACTACTGGTTTGTAGACTAGGAATAATAGCTACATTTCTGTGTGTGGGGAATATTAATGAGCATAAAATGCAAACAAATCGCTGGACATTCTGAAAAACATTGTAAATTCTCTATGTTTACATGTTTAATAAAAATTACAAATATTTATATAACAATACTTCCTATAACTTAGGCAGATGTATATACATATGTATGTATACATATGTATATGTACGTACATATGTGTGTGTATATATATACAATGTTGTGGTAGCCTACCATTGATCTGTAAAAAGAGATTGTTCACATTCTTCATATCACATTATAAACTGAACATTAAACTAAATGTGTCTGACTCAACAAGTGGACTATAATTAAAGCAAAGTGATTTCTGCTAAGGATTTCACATACCAACAAACTGATATTTGAACAGATTAAACGCATACACATACACATATAACTAATGGATCTAAGAGACTATTTAGTCTAGGCTGGGCGCAGTGGCTCATGCCTGTAATCCCAGCACTTTGGGAGGCAGAGGTGGGCAGATCACAAGCTCAGGAGTTTGAAACCAGCCTGGTCAATATGGTGAAACCCTGTTTCTACTAAAAATAAAAAAAGTAGCTGGGTGTGGTGGCACATGCCTGTAGTCACAGCTACTCAGGAGGCTGAGGCAGAAGAATCACTTGAACCTGGGAAGCAGACGTTGCAGTGAGCCAAGATCACACCACTGCACTCCCGCCTGGGTGACAGAGCGACACTCCGTCTCAAAAAAAAAAAGAATATTTAGTCTAATTATATTTGTTGATTGACAGACATTTCTCCAAAACAAATACAAGTCTCTTTATCTGTTGAAAATATTCTGATGCTAATTAAAGCATTCACATGTACACAGGTGCACACACAAGCACAATCTACAAATTATTGAAAAAGTCCAAACAATGTGAATTAAGAGATTTTTTACAAAGGGAAAGATCAGTTGCCTACACAATTTAAATTTTCCAGTGAATTTTTTAATTTTGTGGTTTACTTTATTCATTTTGGAATGGCTTATTACCTGAAAAATGAACCGAATATTTATTACAGTTCTATACAGATCAAAGTTAAAAAAAAAACACAACAATATCCAGTTTCTAATGTTCTTTTCCATAATATATGCAAAGAATGATGTATCACTTGCCACTTATAAAAATATACATTGCCTTTAATATTGGGAATTTTATAAAACTCTCTTTATAAAATACTGCATGTCCTTATGTGGACAATGTGTAAAATAGACTGGATATTTTGCCATGGTTTGCAGTATATATTTTGTAGATCCATGCCAACTTTCCATTCTCTTTACCAAATAAGTTATCTAAATTCTTAATGCAGAATGTTTTAAGCATAGAATTTTATCCAAATCTGTTTTCCCCTAATATACTTTTTAAAGGGGCAACGTTCAGAATATTCCAATCAATTCATGCACTTGATCTAATTTATGCACCATGGAACTCAAAACTGTACTTCATTTGACCATTTTCTACTTGTTTCTAGTGAGACTACCTATTCATTACTGAATGTATAATCCAAATTAGAGTAAAGGGAGAAAATAGGTTATGGAAGACCAGTAATCACTGCAGTTCTTTGTTTATTAAGGGCCAATTTTGTATACCTGGATGATTGAAAGACTTAAAGAAAATAGAGTCAAATAATTAACCCTTTCCTTCTTGGAAGAATAAATGGTAACAAGAGATTGGTAACCTAAAACTATTTTAAGGAACATGGACTGCTTTTTGAGGAATTGGTTCATGCCATCTTTCCAGAGTTGAATAATGGCCATGCAGAAATGATGGGCTAAACGCTAAAAGCGGATTTCCACCACTAGTTGCCATTCCAAATGAGATGCTATGTTTCCAAAGAGTCTTCCATGGAAAGAAAAAGAAAGTTAGTGAAAATAAGAATTTCCATGAGTTTATGAAAGAATAACATGTTCTTTCCAGTAGGACTGGTAAAACTCCCCCTCCTCACCAAATGCTATGAACAAAAAAACAATGATCAAAATAGTGATTAAAAAGTTAAAAAGAATGAGAATCACAAGCAACACCGTTAACCTTATTGAAAGCTAGAATATCAGGCTTAGCTCTGTCTGAAAATTTAAATAAGCCCAGATTTTTTTTTAGATAACTTAAAGCTTTTGTGTTAATCTGTATTTTATTTTTGTTTTGTGTCTGCTGCTTAAAAGGAACATTCACATATTTTGAAGACAACCGGTACTTCTGGACAAATAGAGACTGCTATAATTTAAAATCTCCTAAGAGTGTTTGTGCTGCCCATGTTTAAGGACCCATGGATTAGGGTTTTATCTCTCCAGGAACACAAATCCAAATACTTCCATCATTTTCCATTAGGTTTCCATCTCCCATCATTTCTGTTGATTACTTATCACCCTGAATAGGAGAAGAGCATTGAATTCCACATTAGTAGAAATGCATGAGTTATATAATTCCACCTTATTTTACTCAGTCATCTTCAATAGCCCAGTTGCTTCCATTAGGTACCTGCCCGACTTTAGGAAAAACAGTTTCCCTGTGGATTTCTTCTTCTCCCATATCTGGTAGACCTAGTTGGTAATCTACCTGGTAGGGCTAGTTGATCTCTAGGGTTCTTTTCAGTTTCAGTTTCTGATTTAAGACATCTTGAAGATAGGAATGAACTCCCTAACAAAGCAGGGGTTAAGTTCTCACCTTCTTTACATCACATCTACCCAGTTCTATCTCCTTTGGGTGCCTTTCTTAAGATTTCAGATGCCACAGACATAGTTCCTTGACAGGTGACATAGCTAAATGTTTAAGGGAACCAAGTAAGGAACCCGATTACTAAGACTGGAATCTTGTCTTTGCTACTTAATAGGTCTGTGACTTTAATTAATTACCCTGCTTCTCAGTGCCTCCATTTTCTCATTGTAAAATTGTGAATGTGTCCCTCATAAAGTTAAGGATAGGAATACAGTGTTAGCCAACATAAAGTAGTTAAAGAAGAGCCTCATGGAAAATACATGCTACATAAGTGTTTGCCACTGAAATCATTACCTCTTAATTACAGAAAAGAGGAAGATGCAGATGGTAAACACATTTAATTTTGTTCCTAAAGTGCTATTCAATTTATTGGAACTTAATATTAAATCAGAGGTTAAAAAATAAAGTGGCAGTGATAAAAGTATCATAATTTGTAGCTAATAGAGTTATTGTGAAAATTCAAAAGGCTTATATGTGAAGCCATTCCAAACACTAAAGTAATTGAAAAAGCAATAGATTTTTTTGTGTGTGCAGAACAATATTAAAGATTACAAAAATAATGGAAAAAAGTCTCCTTCACAGTGGAAGCAAATATAAAATACCTTAGGAATAAATGTAATACAATTCATTTAATGAATGAAAATAAAATGTACTGAAAAATCAGATAGAAAAATTAAGGGAAAGATATTCGCGTTGTAGATTGGAAGCCATAATATTCTCAAGATGTTCTTAATATTTTAATATACATCACAGCAGTGCCAATAAATGTCCTCACCCACTTAAAATATGTGAATTTTATATGTAAATTATTTTATACGTAAGAAATTGTTTCCAAGTTTTTACAACTGACAAAATGATTCTAAAATTTATCTAAAAGACTAAGTAAATGAAAAATGCAACAAAGACATAATTTGAGAGAAATTATTAAGTAATAAAATACTGTTCGTTTGGACTCACAGTGGGTATTCAGTTTAATGGAAGGGAATGGATAGTCATTAATAGATACAACATGGCAGCCAGCCTTCAAGATGGCCCCCACATGCTCCTTGTCTCCTGGTATTTGTTCATATTCTGGTGTCTTCTCCTCCAACCTGGAATACTGCTGACTATGTGAAAAATAGGATAGTGTTGAAATGACCATGTTGCTTCTGGTGAGGCCATGAAAGATATTATGCCTTTTTCCTGCTTTCTTCTGCATCACTTGCTATATGAAGTAACAGATAACTAATATACCCAGGTGTACACAGTCATGCATTACTTAATAACAGGAGTACATTCTGAGAAATGTGTTGGTAGACAGTTTTTCATGTGAAGATCATAGAGTGTACTTACACAAATCTAGATGATATAGCCTACTGCACACCAAGACTATGTGGCATGGCCAATTGCTCCTAGGCTACAAACCTGTATAGCATGTTACTGTACTGAATACCATAAGCAATTGTAACACAATGGCAAGTATCTGTGTATCTGAACATAGAAAAGGTACAGTAAACATATGGTATGACAGTCTTATGGGACCACTGTAGTATATGCAGTCTGTTGTTCACCAAAATGTCATTATGTAGTATATGACTCCATATAAAGATTAATAATCATATGGATTGCACTTTGGTGAAATAAAGAGGTTATCCATTAGTTATATTTTACCAAAAACTAAATTACAGACCAATATATATATAAATGGTGAGAAGAAATAAAAACCACCAAAGTACTTGGAAAAATAAAAGTAGAATTTATAATTCTGGGCTTGAGAGGGCTTTTATAAGTATTATATCCAAATGGATTTTAAAAAGGAGTATACTGATAGACTTTGAATCATAAAATATAAACTATTATTGCATTGAAGATATAATATACAAAATGAAGAGAAAATTACAACTATATGGTAGATAGGCCAATTGTGTATATAAACATAAGTTTATAAAGTTTTACCAAATAGCTAATGTAATGCAACATTAAGTGAAAAAGGTAAGACATCAAGACCAATTGAAGTTTATCACAAGAATGAATGGTTGACTTCGATTTGAAAATATCCTTTTGAAATTATGATTTCAACTCAGGCAAATCATGGAAACTCTTTAAACCTCATGTCCCTCAGTTCTACTGTAAGAACAAAAGATCATGAAGGCACAAGTTCTAGTGTTTTATAGTATCCTAGGATGACTACAGTTGACAGTAATAGATATTTTTAAATAGCTAGAAGATACTATGTTTTCAACACAAAGAAATTATTAATATTTTAAATGATGGTTATACTATTAATAATTACCGATATGATCACTACACCTTGTATGTATGGAAACATAACTGCATATACCATAAATATATACAGTTATTATATGTTAATTAAACATTTTTTAAAAATCATGGAAAAAATTCTGATTTCAAACTAGGAAAAGAAATTAAAATCTTGAACATGCTAGAGAATATAATCTTAGGAAGTAAAAAGCTTACTAATGAAACATTCAAAATATTTTCTTTTTAATAGGTATTAAAACAAAGATGTTTATCATTATCATTTTTATTTGACATTATAGTTTGGGTTCTAACTAAGGTACTTAAGAAAATAAAAATGGCCAGGTGCGGTGGCTTATGACTATAATCCCAGCACTTTGGGAGGCAGAGGTGGGTAGGTCACCTGAGGTCAGGAGTTTAAGAGCAGCCTGGCCAACATGGCAAAACCCCATCTCTATTAAAATTACAAAAATTAGCCAGTGTGGTGGTGCATGCCTGTAATCCCAGCTACTTGGGAGGCTGAGGTAGGAGAATAGCTTGAACCCAGGAGGTGGAGGTTGCAGTGAGTCGAGGTTGAACCACTGCGCCCTAGCCTGAGTTGACAGAGCAGGACTCCATCTCAAAAAGAATAAAACAGAAAAGAAAAGAAAAGAGAAGAAACAATGTAAACGGCATAAAATGAAAAGGAATAACATCTTCTATATTAACACATGCTATAATTGGCTATATAAAAGTATAGGAGAAAAAGCCTAGGAAAATTATGAAAAGAGACTTAAGCAATTTTATTAGATATATAATCAAAGAGAGAAATCAAATGCAATTGTATACACCTGAGACAAACAGACAAAAAAATTAACCGAAGATATAATTCAGAGAATCAACAGATACCTATGCATAGATCCTACAAAGCCCTTTATAGAGAAATTTGTAAAACTAATATGCAGACATTAAAATAGACCTAAGTAAAGGCAGAAAATCTCACTGGTAGGAAGTACCAATATTCCAATGATGTTTATTCTACCCAGTTTCTTCTATAGATTCAGTGCAATTTCAATATAAATATCAGCAGTGTGTGAATTTTTATGGTATGCTAACAAGAATTAAATATTTTTAAGTGTCAGAGAAAATGAACATATAAAACATTCTTTTGACATTGCACTATTATTTTTAAGATCCAAGATTCTAAGAACTTACACAGCATATGGTTGTTACTTTAAAGAAGGTAGGAAATCTTCAGGTTTGCAAACTGTTGCAACATTTTGAAGCAAATATCCCTAGGTTTAGAAATAGAAATTTCATGAGTTTGCTAGGGATGCTGTAATAAAGTACCACAAATCAGGTGCCTGAAACAACAAAATTGTATTTCATCACAAGTCTGGAGACTGGAAGTCTGAGAATGAGATGTCCTTAGGGCTGTTTCTTCTATGTCCCCTCTCCTCAGCTTGTAGATGGCCATTTTCTCCTCCCTGTGTCTTCAGGGGATCTTCCTTCTGTGTGTGCCTGTGTCCATAACTCTTCTTACAAAGACAAAAAGTATATTGAGTTCAGGACTCATATGAACTCATTTTACCTTAATTACCTCTTTAAAGGCCCTGTTTCCAAATACAATCACGTTAAGAATTACTGGGGTTTACAACTTCAAAATATAAATTTGGGAGGAATACAATTCAGCCAATAGCAGAAATTAAATTAAAAGATTACTGCATTCAACTGAAAAGAGCACTATTTTTGTTTGAAGCTCCTATGGATCAACTACTAACAAGAAGGACAACTTAATATTTTCCTTTAATGAAGATAAAGTGATAGAATGCATAAATAGGAATTTTGAATTATATACAAATCATGAAGCCACTTTCAGCTTACTATAAAACTAAACAAATTGTGGGATATCAAAGGAAATATATTACAAGGCTATTGTGTAAATTCACAATAAAATTCACAATTTAAATTCAAACTCCCATAAAAATGATTTATATGAATAGTTAAATTTTTTTGAGGAAGATTTTTCTGTGGGACTCATCAGCTCTAGATGCACTAAAATTTATATTTTGAAATAACTTATTTTAAATGTATCCTAAAGTTGTCACAGCCTACAAAATACTTCCAACGGCTTCAAGAATAGTTATACTAGCAGAGAGATTCTTCTCAAAATTAAACATTTTCAAAAAATATTTGCAAACTTGCATTTTCCAAGAGCAAATAATAGTGCTTTCAATCTTACCAGTTGAAAATGAAGCTGCTAAAAGTATATACATTTTGAGGAACAAAAATATTGGCAGAAAAGTGAACCAGAAACATTTTCTTATTAAGATACTGCATTACAAAGTAGTATTATTCAGTTTATTATGTAAAATTATGACCTCAAAATCTCTTTTATGTAATTTGCAATTTTACATTGTTATGATATACTCATGTATTGCTATTATCCCTATTACATTTTGTAAGCTTATGTATTTTACTAAAAAGTTTTATATTTTAATATCTCCAAGGCACTTTTTCCCTTCTTTTTGATTAGGGATCCTACATTTGCATTTTTCCCTGGGCTCTGCAAGTTATGTAGCTAGTCCTGCCTGGTAGGTTTGGGACCATGTCAAGCCAAGAGTGGAGTTTCTCTGGGATTTATCCTTACATGTTCTCTTTACGGTACATGAGATAAGTTAACCTTGAAATATTGGTAAATTAACATGACAAAAAGATTTATACTTTCAGAGAAATACAAAATAAATCAGGGTGGAGATATTTATAAGTCGGAATGTTTCTATGGTCTGTACCACTAGCCTAATATAAAATATTACAATCTACACATAAGCAGAATGGGACATTGTTTTAAAAGGGAAAAAACAAAAAAAAATTAAAATACTACAATCTATATAAAAAATACATCAGAACAACAAAAAATGTTCAGCCTTAGAACACTGAAGAAACTGAGTCTTAGAAATATACATGTGCAGTGTTCATCCTTGCATGGTGCATTTGAGACAGACAAAGACTTTTGTGCCTATTTTGGTTCCATTAAACAAGCTTCTGCTATTTGGCCTTCTAATTATTAAATGGTCCTCTGATTACATTTCTATTGGGATTCCATTCGGGGACATAATATGCTAAATGCGCTTTACAGAATACTCCATTTTATGTGATCCTTTGGGAGTTCTTTTTCTTATCAAATGAATAATTTGCCCAGACTGGTGTGATAGATGGAATAGTATTTCCATTTCAAGTAGCTAAGCTTAAGGTTCACTTTCATCCTTGAAACTATGTAAACCAAAAGAATTGACATAACATAATGAAATCGGCTACTATGAAAGTACAAATTAGGTAAAATTAGTCAGTATTTAACCTTTTCTTGCTTTTGCTATTTTTTGGGGTGGCATGCCACTCCAGGCATCCAGGCCTCTCATGTTAAACAATGGATCACTAAAACCTACTAGTGTGTTTTCTGACGCAGCCTCGGCATTGTCCTTTACTTGAGATCAGCATTTCCTTGACATGATTGTAATTAGAATAAACTTGGAAGCTTCCAAATACAGATTTCTAAACTACACTGTATCCCTTCCGGATCTCACAAATTTGAATCCCCCAGAGTTGTTCCTTTGATCAAATTATCAATTTAAATAGTATATGATTGGAACGCAGGTGGTATAGAGATTTGCACTGTAAGCCACTGCTATATATATTTCCTTAATGCTTTTACATTTATCACAGCCTGTTTGGACTACATGCTATTTTGCATTCTGCCTCTGCCAGTTTTAATGTTTATTAAAAGCAATGGTTTAAGTAGTGTAGCAGGTAAATAATGTATAATGCATACCATGCAGCTAGCTAATAGTGAAATCACATTAAAATGAACAGGACCCAGTGGGAAAGCACTGTGAATTAAAGACTCTCTGTAAAATAGAGCGTGATTATGGATATATTAGCATGTGGTCCCACCCGTTGAGCCAAAATATGTTTCCTAAAACTCATATAGCTAGTCTTATATTACTATAACGATGGTGATCATTATTCTTTTATTGCATATCTTCATTATTTATGGATTAAAAAGTCTTGAAGTAGATATACAGTTGATAAACTGAAGAATTTGGCAAAAGTTATAAGCTTTGGGCTGGGCACGATGGCTCAGACCTGTAATCCCAGCACTTTGGGAGGCCGAGGCAGGTGGATCACTTGAGGCCAGGAGTTCGAGACCTACCTGACTGGCGAAACAGTGTCTCCACTAAAAATACAAAAATTAGGCGGGTGTGGTGGCACATGCCTGTAGTCCCAGCTACTTGGGAGGCTGAGGCAGGAGAATCACTTGAACCCGGGAGGTGGAAGTTGCAGTGAGCCCAGATCGTGCCACTGCGCTCCAGCCTGGGTAAGCGAGACTCCACCTCAAAAAAACAAAAAAAGTTATAAGCCTTGATTTGTAATGGGATCTGTAAGCCCAGGGATGAAGCTGCAGACAGGGGAAGTGGGGATAAAGGAAAAGATTGAAGGATCAGATTGATAAAATCAATGCTTCTGGGAAGTTAGTGGGAAAAAAATGGTCTTATGAAACTACCTGGAAAAAGTTATTACATTTACTATTTGGCTTTCCATGCCATGATCCACTTAGACCCTGCTGTATGTAACTGGTGAAAAATTGCAATAACTTACAGAGCATCCGTGAAATTGAAGTAGCATCCAATGATGTCTATCAGCTTTTAAATTCCCAAAGAATCCAACAGTAAATGTGAATATAAACTTCCCAGTAGTCTGATTCTTCTTTAATAACATCCTCCAGTATGTTATTTTAGGTTGCCTAACCAAGACAGTGGGGCATAGAGGTTGAAAGGATAGCGAAAAAAAAAATGGTAAAAATTAGAGTGGAAACAAATGGAAAAGTATTGTTGGAATTAGCAGGTCATGTACCTAACCCTTATAACACTGAAGAACCCAGAAATTCACACAGGGGCCTGTTGAAGGGTGTGGTGGGGGGAGGAAGAGCATTAGGAAAAATAGCTACTGCATGCCGGACTTAAAACCTAGGTAATGGGTTGATAGGTACAGCAAACCACCATGGCACACATTTACCTATGTAACAAACCTGTATATCCTGCACATGTACCCCAAAACTAAAAAAAGAAGAAAAAGAACCCAGGTAGTGATTTTTGATTTTAGCATAATCATTTGATGTGCTTATAGAATAAAAATCAAATGAATATATCTCTCTCTGCTCCCCAAGAATCTTCATGAGGAAGGGTTACTCCACAAGTACTCAGATACCTGATTTATAAAGATACTATCAATTATGTTTCCACCCTTTCAAGATGGGTGCTAAGCCAGAAATTTCATGCCACATGGTCATAGCACCAAACTCTGCTGCTTTGTTCCAGGATTTAGTATGAGCCCTCTTTATTCATTGCCCTGAACCAGACTGGGTATCATATTAAGGACCTTAGAAAGTTTATACTGCAGGAGTCCTTCTCTCTCTCTCTCACTCGCTCTGTCTCTCTCTTTCTCTTTTACACACATGAGTCAAGACTGAGATATTCCAAGATGAACACTAATAAGTAATAGAGACATGATGCAAAGATACCTTAAGTGGAAGGAGATTTAAAAATGAGAGGATCAGAGAGGCATGTGCATAAAAGAACTGGGTAGAGAGACAGCAGGGGAATGCAGGAGGAGTCCTGCCACCAGATGTTGTTTCAGCAGCTGGATTTCACACATCCTTCTTTATGAAGTTAGAGGACAGTTCAATTCCCAATGTGAAAAAAGTCTAGGGTCATTTTGCAATCCAACTCCATATAACTACATCCATTTTTAACATCCAACATATTTTCTGAAGAGCCTAGGAAAACAATTGTCCAGAGGACAGATGGAAAGAAAATTTGTTCTCCTATCTTTATAGTTCTCAGAATTATTACTTATTTCATAGATTGATAATCTGTGTTTTGAGACCACTGTTTACTAATGACAAACAAATGATTTTTCCTAACTCCCAATTGTTTAAACAAGCATATCATTTCCTTGTATATGTCATGTATCTTTAGTTAGTTTTTTAATAAGCTTCCTGAATCACAGTGATAACATGACTCACGACAAGAGAGTGTGTATTTTATTAATGTGTTGGGGAATTTCAAAGTTAGAAAAATCAATCATTGTTGAAATGAAGAGTCATATTAATAGAAACTAGGACATGGCTTATTGATGTCTTTACCATGCTTTGGAGTCAGATCACAAATTAAAATGTATAAATATCATTCTATCTTTTAAAGGTCTAAAACAAAGGAAGCCTGATACAATTTTGGAAGTCATTCTGAAAGTATACTTTTTTTTTTTGAGACATGATATCACTCTGTTGCCCAGGTGGGAGTGCAGTGATACGATCATGGTTCATTGCAGCATTTACCTCCTGGGCTCAAGTGATCCTTCTACCTCAGTTTCCTGGGTAGCTAGTACTATAAGCATACACCATTGTGCCAAACTATTTTTTAAATATATTTTTGTAGAGCAGGGTCTCACTATGTTGCCCAAACAGGTCTTAGACTCCTGGGCTCATGCAATCCTCCTGTCTTGACCTCCCTAAGTGAAGGGATTACAGGTGCAAGCCACTATGCCCAGCCTTGAAGTGTAAATACATTTTAGAAATAAATGTAAATACATTTTATTTCTTGGGATTCTGTATAGTGTCAACTAATATACACAACATAGACTCTTCTCACGCCAATTTATAATATAAAATATTTAGAATTCTTCAGGATTTGAATGAAAAGGAATTAAGTGGAACTACTTGGTTAAGACATAAAAATTAAAAAAAAAATCAAAGTTTGGGTAATGTTTGTTTAGGGACGTGTGTGTGTGTGTGTGTGTGTGTGTGTGTGTGTGTGTGTGTATGTCTGTGTTCTTCCACTTTAATCAGTCTCTATGCATTTTGCTTCCAGGACGAGAATCCAAACTAAGATTCCAGGGACAGGTCTATTTAGGAGAATGTTTGGCCACTTTCATAAAAATAAAAGACAGATAATCTCATAAAATAACACTTGTATATGAAATTTCCACCATAGATTTTCAGCCCAAAGAAGCTTAGATGAGCTGCCCAATGGTCTGCATTTTTCCCCGTTTTTTTTTTCTACACGAGGGTGGGTGAGGAAAGGGTGGCCACTGGAATTATTTCAAACAGTGACTTGTCACAGGGTTCTCTTTCCTTTCCTCTTTCTTTGCTGCCAACTGTTTTTTTTTTTTTCCTTCACTCTGGATTATATCAACATCTAAAATCCCCAGTACCTCTGCTTTGTGACTTGGTATCCTGGAATTTTACCAACTGTTTGCCCCTCAACCACTGTGGAAGAATATATTTCTTTGAAAAGTGAAGAATGACTTATAGCTCATCTCTTTCCACATTTCTTCCACCTTCATTTTCATTTTGTTCAAATAAAAAATGAACTCCAATGCTTTGGTGGACAGACAGAAAAAACACAGACATTGGTGTTCAAAAATCAAACCTGATCCTTTGAAATTAACCAGATCAGATTTTTGCGCTATGGAAAAACCATTTCCACAAAAGCAGAGTGATTTTACAATGTGATGGCAAGACCAGGATTATAGCATTCCATCAAGGAAATGTTTTGTTGCTGTGGTTTCTAATAAAACGTTTCTATTTCCTGTTTTTGATTTTTTAAAGAAAAAATAATTTTCTTATAAAATGAATGACTTTTTGTGTACAAATTACTATTTGTGAACCAATGAAACACCCAAGTGTGACAATGCAACTGAGGCCTTAACACATGTTCACTTGACAGTATCTTAATATATGCTCCTACAATAGAGCAGATTTGTTTTCCCTTAAAATTAGGTGGTAACATATATCTAATGCTTAGGATAGAACACGGTCCCTAAATTTCTGTCAACCAAATGCAATCATGTCTTTGCTATATGTTACTGTCATCTTTTCATGTAATATAAATGTTTCTTTGTTACATAGTTGTATAATACAACCTCAGTATAATGAAACCCTAAATTCAGTGGGTTATTTAAATATTTTCTAAAACCCATTAAAATAAACACCTTTTAATCAAATAGGCATCTCTACGCCCTTTTGGAAATACTTGGTTAACACATAATGGGAGAAATGAAGTTTTCTCTCTGAATCTTCATTCTGATTTAGACTCTCATGCAATTTTCCTTAATACTAGGTACTCCCAAGGTTTTATTCATTTGAACACTTTTGACAACGTGTGTCTTAAAAATTATCATCAGTGTTTTTCTTTCCAAGTGATTAAAGAGATGCCTTAACTGGCAAGAACAGATGTCCCACTGTTTTTTGACTTTCTAGGGAACTCTTTGTTTTTTGTTCTAGTAGTCAAAGGAGGAAAAAAAATCCTTAAATATATCATGCTACTATTTATTTTAAAGAGAAGTGCTGTTTGAGGGAATGATACTTGTTTACATCAGATGGAAATCGTATTAGTACAGGCACATTTTTAAATTCAAACTCTAAATACACTCTTGTCCAAAGGGTACAAAGGCCTCATCATAAAAGCTGAGTTAGAACTGGACAGTTGCACAGCATTGCTTTTGTCTGACTTCCATTCTAATCTGTTGACTTTTAAAATTGAATGAGAAACATTGTTTCCTGATAAGAGGAGAGAACATAAAAGGCTGGGAACACAGTGAGGGATAGCATTACTCACCTTGGAGAACAGGACTTCCAGGTGCTCCTGTCATTATTGTTGTCATCAGTGAAGAGTTCAACTGATAGGTAGCTCTGATTCCTGAAACGCACATCAGCTGAGGTTCGGGGAAAGAAAATCTTAAAGACGAGAGAATAAGTATCAGAGAAAGGAAAAAAAATAAATAAATAAATAAAAATTGAAAGAATAAAATGAATAAGGAAAGTCTTACAAAGTAGAGAATTGCAATGCACCCTTTAAAAAGATGACACCAATCCAACCCAAAGTAGTGGATTATTTTGGTTATATTTCTAAAACCCCTAGGCTAAAAGTGATTCTTGATGATGATAATACAAATCTCACAGGACCATCGCTCTAAAGAATATAGTCCTTCAGAATTTCATTAAACTGACAAATACTGTTGTGGATGATAGTGGGGAAAATAAAATGGAAGCTTAAATTAGAAAGCCAGGCTTTGGACAAGCATGCAAAACAGGTGGTGGGTATCCTCAGACCCAAGCTATCAAACCCTGAAGAGCTGCTATTGATGGATTCTCTTTTGGTCTGTCCTTCCTTTTTCCACTACTCCCCTACAACTTTGGAGCCTTTAGCTACATTCCTCAAGCCTGAGTCTTGTTGCTGCCATCCTTGTTTTTGTGAGAAACAGTACTTTTTATGAGATCTTCTCTGTCCAATAGGACGTATCTTCAGATTGTACGCCAGTCACTCTGTACTTCCAAGTTACCTACTATTTGTGAATAACACACCTTATTCATAGTAGAGATGCTTCTTCCTTTAATTTTAGTATTTTAGATGTAATATTTTAATCATGGAGGTATAGAATTTTTTTTTTTTGAGATGGAGTCTCACTCTGTTGCCCATGCTGAAGTGCTGTGGCATAATCTCGGCTCACTGCAACCTCCATCTCCTGGGTTCAAGTGATTCTCCTGCCTCAGCCTCCTGAGTAGCTGGGATTACAAGCACGGGCCACCATACCCAGCTAATTTTTGTATTTTTAGTAGAGACAGGGATTCACCATGGTGGTCAGGCTGGTCTCAAACTCCTGACCTGGTAGTCTGCCCGCCTTGGCTTCCCAAAGTGCTTGGAGCACAAGCGTTAGCCATCGAGCCCAGCTAGAGGTATAAAATTTTAAGATAAAAGGAATGCTTGCTTTTTTTTTTTTTTAAAGATAAAGAGAATGCGTAGATTTTTAAGGTAAAAATCTCCTGTTTCTCCCATCACTTCAGGCATTTAGGAAACTGGTTACAGACAAGAATGAGAGTCAAGCAGTTCAAAGAACAATTTCTAGAGTCAGTGTTCATGGGCTGAAATTCTGCTTCACAATTTACTGGCCAAGACATCAGTTAAGTTATTTCATCTGTAAATTGACAATAACAATTGTAGCTGCTTCCTAGGATGCCTGTGAGCATGTAATTGAGATAATACAGATAAAATACCTGGCAGATTGTCTAGCATGCGTGAACCACTCACTCTGGCATGTGGTAAGCTAGTGTTATTTTGCTGGTATTTTTGTTATTATTATACTACTGATGAGAAGGAATGGTGCTGAGTGGCTGAGTGACCAATTTAGATGGTGGTGGCAATGAGGAAGACTAAACCAGGTAAATTAGCTAGCATATTATGATGTGGAGCAATTCTATCAGAAGCCATCAAGGTATTGGAAGATTTGTTTCTTCTAAAAGTAAACTTTAAATTTCTTGGAGTAAAATACCATAGTCAAAAGTGCATGGCTAGAAGTCTTCTTTGGCTAGTACAGGCCATTGTATAAAGTACCTTAAAAACAACTAATTTTTACCTCAGTAGACATTACTTTGGATACAAAGTGAAAATAAAACTTATAAGTATAAAACAAATGAATATTTGCTATATATTAGAAGTAATATACTGCAACCTGCAGAAAGTAAAAAAATTAGGCCAGGTAAAATTAAACTCATGTTTGAAATATTCCAAATGGCATGAGTAATATCAACATCCAAAAATCTCATTCATTCTACACACTCTTACCAAACCACATCCCATTAGAAAGCAAAAAATAAACAGTGCAAAGAGACAATCAGGAAGCACTTGACATAATGATTCGACCACAGTAAAATATTTATGATTTTTTCTCTCATTCAGGAAATGATTTGATACCATCATGGAGTGAATAGAGTTGGAAGCAAGGAAAGAGTATTGACGTCAATGCTTATCATATTTGTGAAATAAATATGGAGAGAATAGTTAGAGAATCCTGTGACAATGAAACAAGTATGCATTTATTTTGAACTAACACACCAGGAAAATTTGAGAGTTTTATTTGACAGTTGAAACTTAAAAAAAAAAAATCTTACTTCATATTAGGAAATCAAGGTATAAGCTCTATGTTTTTGTTGGAAAAATAATCTTAAGTATTGTTTCCTAATTTTAAAACATTTATAAATTCGTTCATAATTCTCCCTATCTTGGAGACATCATGGATGTCAGTCTATTATTATTAGATGTTCTATTTCATTTACCCCAAGAAGAGGGGGTATTATTGTAATGGAGGCCAACAGAACTCCAAATATTATCAAAATGAATAAGAGATGTCAGAGGTCAAAGAAAACTTTACTTCTAATTTTCCTCTGGCAAGGAAGAAATATTAAACAAATTAGTTAACGTTTTAAAATATAAGACAGAAAGGAATTCGGCAATCCATAACTCTAGGAAGATAACACGACGATCAGTGTCAAGATTATCTCAGTTAATTTGAATCACTGTATCAGTTCTTATGAGTGTCTCTTCCTGTGGAACTGCAGTTATCTCAGTACTGCAGCTGTCAGGAGCACACACTGTTTTTACTCTCTGGTTTCTTGCTTTCAGAAACTGGATGAAAAGGTAACTACTCCAAAAGAGTTAAGGACCGGAAAGCCATCTTTCTTGTTGACCTTTCATATCTGTATGCAACATGTACTTTAATAAGTGATAGCGAATATTTGAGAAATCACGATGGATTCCAAATCTTTTGAATTTCCCTAGACTGTAATGAAAGAGGAAATATTTTCCAAGACTGAAGGTCTTGCTCTATTCCTTGGCTGGTAGGTACAAAAAAATTATGTTATAGGAAGCAAGAGAAATGCCTGCTTTTGATATCTGAATCCTACTATTTGAAATTCATTC
The DNA here is from genome assembly GCA_963573385.1 of Cacajao melanocephalus. NCBI lineage: Eukaryota > Metazoa > Chordata > Mammalia > Primates > Pitheciidae > Cacajao > Cacajao melanocephalus. Next base: position 23,134 of record CAUYLG010043926.1, read on the forward strand.
CTTTGGATTATTAAGAAAATAGGTGAGTTTTTTTAGATTTTTTTTTTTTTGTCCTCGTTGGATTTGCCATTTGGGAAAAGTTTCCCACAGAAACAGATACTTGTTAGGAAGGAAAATACAGAAAGACGTAATCCACAATCAGCAAGACTAGCACAAAACACACAGTTGAGGTAGGAGGCGAGGACTCAACTCCAGACCAGATTGAAGAATAGCTGAAACAAGGAAGAGGTGAAAGCATCTCTCCAGGAGACATATCCAGTAGTGCCATCTCAGTTTACCATTGTCATGGCAACACCCAGAGGTTGCCACCCTTTTCCATGGCAATGACCTGAAAAATACCACCTTTTTTCTAGAAAAGTCTGAACAACCTGCCCCTTAATTTGCATGTAATTAAAAGTGAGCATGAACTTAACTGCAGAACTGCCCTTCAGCTGCTTCTGTGAGCACATTGGCTATGGTGTAGCCCCGCTCTGCCAGGAGCAGGACCTCTGCTGTTGCTGTGCACTGCTGCTTCAATAAAAGTTGCTGTCTAATACCACTGGATTGCCCTCAGTTCCTTCCAGGGCAAAGCCAAAAACCCTTCCGTGCAAATTCTCAATTCTGGGGCTCGCTTGCCCTGTCTTACCATCAGAGGGGCTCTGGGCAGGAAAAATGGAAAGCTGAGAATCTCAATAAAAAGGAGAGAAGAGGAAGACATTGCTCAAGTGAATCACCCAATGATAAAATCTTAAGGCCAAGTGGAATTTTAAATGAGTATGCTGAAAGAAAAGATTTAAGAACACGAATTATATTAGCATGAGTCCTACCTATCTGTTGAATTGCAAGCAGTCAGTAGGTTTCTGGGAAGATGGTTGCAGCAGTGACAAAGGTTTTGAATCCGTTTATAAAAATATGTAGAACAATAGATGTAGGAACACAAGTTAATAATAAAATGATATCTGAGCAAAGACATAAAGATGAAGGGATTACATAAAGATAAAGATGAATACTGGAGAAAAGAGTAATCCAGGTAGAGGGAAGCAACACCTGCAGGAGGCCTGATGCCTGGGGAGAGTCTTGTGTGTCCCAGACCTTGAAGAATAGTGCAGCTAATGCAGAGGAAGTGAGGACGGGAGGCAGGAGGTAAGGTCATTTGTGGTAGGGAGGCCAGCTTCTCCCTGGACTTTACCTTCTACTGTGCGTGCAGCGGGAAGTCATAGGGAAGTCTTGAACACGAGACTAGTGAACTGCGCTTGACAATGATTCCTCTAGCTGTTGTAATATATTTATATAAACAGAGGAAATGGGTGAGAAGGGTCGGGTGCGGTGGCTCACGCCTGTAATCCCAGCACTTTGGGAGGCCCAGGCAGGCAGATCACCTAAGGTCAGGAGTTCTAGATCAGCCTGGCCAATGTGGTGAAACCCCCCATCTCTACAAAAAGTACAAAATATTAGGTGGGCATGGTGGCACGCTCCTATAGTCCTAGCTACTCAGAAGGCTGAGGCACAAGATTTGCTTGAACCCGGGAGGTGGAGGTTACAGTGTGCCAAGATCCTGGGCAACAGAGTGAGACTCTGTCTAAAGGAAAAAAAAAAAGGGTGAGATGATACACACTAAATGAGTTGTAGTTTCAGGGGACAGAACAAAGAAAATGTATGTTTTAGGGTGGTTTGTTTTTTTTTCCTTTTTTTCCTACAACTCGGACTTATTTTTTTTTTTTTCAATGAGAATGCATTACTATCATGATAAGTACAGTCCAGTATATATGTCTTTTAACTTCCTGGGTTCCAACCCACATATGTTGTGTTACATAAACCCTCCCCAGCTACCCATTTTAAGTAGTCACCTGGAAGCACTTTTGTGTTCTTACCTTACCCAAGTCAGTCTTATTCTTGGGTATGGCTGTTATTAAACAGGGTTTTCTCTTTCTAATCTAAATTCTCTTTTCCTGTAATTTATCTCTACTGGGCTAGGTGGCTCACACCTGTAATATCAGCCCTTTGGGAGGCCAAGGAGTGAGGATCGCTTGAGTCCAGAAGTTCAAGATAAGCCTAGGTAACATGGCAAGACTTTGTCTCTATAAAATATGAGAATTAACTGGGTTTGGTGGTGTGTGCCTGTAGTCCCAGCTACTTAGGCTGAGGTGGGAGGATCACTTGAGTTTTGGAAGTTGAGACTGCAGTGAGCTGTCTTCAGCCTGGGCAATAGAATGAAACTATGTCTAAAAACAAAACAAAACAAAACAAAACACAAAAACCACCTTCTTGTCCTGGTCGTAATCATTAGGAAATACAGAAAACAAGCTTAATAATTTTCCTACAGGACATCTCATCAGCTTGCTGTAGGGAGGTATTAAAAAATGAAGAAGCCTAAGATAATCTACAAATTTCACAGTTTTACTAAGGGCTGACACTGCATATTGGGCCAGGGTAAACAGTAGCAGTAAGAGGAAGAAAGAAGCAATGAGGAAGTGTAGTGGGAACATGTACTTATCTTGGACATAAAAAGAAACTTTACATCATGTTGGGCAATCTTATAAAAATCACAGGTGATTGACACCGGAAGGTTATTGAGAAATGTGAGGTCCCAGTCTACTGCTAACGGCAGCACCCATGAAGGACAATTGAGAAATTCAGTCTGGAGAGAACTTAACGCCCTCTTACTGGTTTCAAAATGATCTGCTTCTGTAACAGGAATTATTTTTAGAAATGTTATCGCATGTTTTCCATTCTTTTATTATTTCTGTTCCTTCTAATTTTATACCTGACTGCTCTGAGTGGGTGTGTTTACAGGAGGGGTTGGTGGATTAAAGAAGGAAATGATCGTTTCAAAACACAAAGGACTAAAACTCTCTTAGACTCAAGTATTAGAAGTTAGCAATCTCTCTTTCCACTAAAACATTATGCTACCATTAAGTGAACTTATGGAACTCTTCCCACAAAAGGAAAACACTTAATAAATTGCAAACTATTACAGAAATTTTTTAAATAAAAGGCTATAACTTTTAAAAATAAGGGTTTATTGATAATGCTTGCTGAGAACCTAAAAGGCATGAAAGATCGACAAAATAGAATACCTTTTCTTTCCTTTTTCTTTTGTTCTCATAAACATCATGGGTGCCTCTCACTAAACCAACAGTATCTCGTCATCCTAGGTAATGCTTGTTATAATGCAAAATCTGACTAAGAAAGCATTTATATTTTAGTTTATGTTATGGACAGGACTGAGAGCATATCGAATAAAGAAATGCTTTTCTGTCCTTTAGAAGTATCTCATGGAAAAACACACACAAATACAAAACCTGCGTTAAAATGTGAATGAAAACTAACAATAAAATCACAAATGTTGGGGGAAGGCAGAGTGATCAGAACAAGTCAATGTGACTGAGATAAATATTTATAGGTAGGGAAAGTCTTTCAAAATTTAAAATAAATGCATTACTCAAGAATGATGAAGTTTTTTGGCCTCTCCTAAAGTCACTTTTTTTTCCCCCAAGCAAAACTGAAACCCAGGAAAAATATCATGAGCAAAAAGTGTTGTAAGTTTTCTTAAGCAAAAATAATAATAACCACAATTACTAATTTAAAGTTTGTTAAGCTGTTTCTAATTTCCAGGAACAGTGTGGAATCTTTGATGTGCTTTTAGTGAATTAATTTGCTCAAAAAACCAAGCACTGCTTGCCTCTACCTCCAAGTTTTACAAATGGCAATCTTCAAACTGGCTGCATACATTTCTGCAGGTATCTAAAATGACCAATAGGAGTATGAGAAGAAAATAGGAAACAGGTTCATTTCAATTTTTCTTTATTTCTTTCATTAGATTTTCATGTATATGAGATATAATATGCATATCGTAAGTGTATGTAGTATGTAAAGATAAGAATATACATTTTTATATATTCTGTTTGTGCATAAAGTATGTAGTAGCAGGAATGCAGAATCCAAAAAGTTTTAAGAAGAATGTTTAAACTATTAAGGCATCTAGCTTCTGTAATTCAAACCACCTCCAAAGATCCACATACAAATTTCTTTCAAAAATTCACCCTATTTTACATACATTTTGTCAGCTTTATTTAGTCAAATAAAAATCTTCTTGTAAAATTGTATTTCCATTTCAGTTTTAGAAAAAAACATAGTAACTCTGCTATTGTAGCTACTTGTTCTAAATTACAAGGGGAAGACAGAACTACTGGAGGCAAAATGACGTAAGAAAGACGTTTGAGCTTATATGGATGAAAATATTTTTTAAAAACTGTTATAGAAACCAAATATTAAATATTTAAAATATTCTATTTGGGTCCAATTAATATGTATCTCACTTTATTGCAACACAATACATCAGGCAATAAAAAACATCAGGATTCTTCATAATGAAATATCCCCTTTCTGCTCAGTATTTTCAGTTTAATGAAATAATAAGCCAGGTGTTGTGGCTCACGCTTGTCATCCCAGCACTTTGGGAGGCTGAGGTGGGCAGATCTTTTGAGCTCAGGAGTTCAAGACCAGCCTGATCAACATGGCAAAACTCCATGTCTACTACAAATACAAAAATTAGCCAGGAGTAGTGGTGCCTGCCTGTAGTTCCAGGAACTCGGGAAGCTGAGGCGGGAGGATAGCTTGAGCTTGGGAGGTGGAGGTTGCAGTGAGCTGTGATGATGCCACTGCACTCCAGCCTCAGTGACAGAGCAAGACCTATCTCAAAAAAAGAAAAAGAAAAAATAATAATCTGAATAATGTATATGAAAAAGATACCAATCACAATTGCTAAGTGTATTAATTACAAGACACAATAAAAATTATTATTATATTGTATTCATTTTCTACTATCACTGTAACAAATAACTACAAATTTAGGAGTCTAAAACAGTACAAATTTTTTATCTTACAGTTCTGGAGGTCAGAAGTCTTAAATGGTTCTTACGGACTAAAGTCAAGATATCTGCAGAGCCGCATGTCTTTTGGAGGCTAAGGGGAAAATCTGTTTTTCTTAACTCTTCCAAATTCTAGAGGTCACATGCATTCTGTGGTTTGTGATCCCTTTCTCCATTTGCAGAGCACAGCACTTCAACTCTGCTTCTGTCATGCCATCACTTCCTTTTTCTCTGAACCACTGCCTACCCCTTACAAAGACTCATGATTAATTGGGACCAGTTGTATAATCCAGGATAATTTCCCCATCTCAAAATCCTAGTTTAATCGCTTTTGAAAAGCCCCTTTTATAATGTAATGTGATGCATTCACAGGTTCCAGGGAGAAGGACGTGACATCTTTGGGAATCATTATTCAGCCTGCTCCACAGTATGCAGTCTGGCCCCAAAAGATTCATGTCCACCCTACACAGAAAATACACTTGCTCCTTTCCAAGGTACCCCAAAGTCTCAACACATTACAACATCAACTCACATCCAAAATCTTATCTTTTCAGCTCAGATTTTCAAAGTCTCTGCAGTGCCAAATCTCATCATCTACATCATCTAAATTAGGTTTGGATGAGGTTCTGGGCATAATTCATCACGGGGAAAAACTTCTCTCCATCTGTAGACTTGTGAAACTAGAAAACAAGTTATCTGCTCCCGAAAATGCAATGGTGGAGCAGGTGTAGTATAACAGTTATGGACATTTCTGATCCACAGAAGATAAAATAGAAGGAGAAAAGAAGTCACACATTCCAAGCGATTTTAAAATCCACCTGGGCATATACTATGAGAATCCAATTCCTGGAAATAAACCTCCATGGCTTGAGTATTTGCCTTCTGGGCCTGCGGCTCTGCCCTTGGTGTTATCCTTCCTTTTTCTTGAAGGATATTTGCTGCTGAGTAGTTTTATCAGCTTGTTTCCTGCCAATAGCCTTGTTGGGCAGGGGTTGAGAGGGGGTGAAGCAGGGGGTGGGTTGTGGGGTTCCACAGCCTTCTTTCATTTCATCTTCACTTTGTCCCTTTCTGTCCAAGCTACAGTGTTTCTGTTATTATCAAAAGCTTTATGGAGCTCCATTTACATCTGGAGATTTACTTCATTAGACAAAAGGCTTCTTCACAAATGTTTTCTGGATAATCCCATCTCCATTCTTGACTTCTGCTGAGATGGCTGGTGCAATTCATTATCCACACGCCTAATCTCTTCAAAGATCCTTTTATTTGACTAACTACTCTGACTTTCAGATGCCTATGAGGCGCTGGCAAAGTGTTATCCAACCAGACCCTTAGATTTCTCTTCAGAGCTCAAGTTCCTGGCAATAAAACTAAATTTAACATAAAGTCTATATAGGCTGATAATTTCTCAAATCATAAAAGTCCTAGTTCCTGTTTACTTAACAGACTTTTCCTTAACTTACGCTTTCCTCTCATCTTTTATCATAAACAGTGAGAAGTAACTGGGTTGGCCCCATCTACACAGCTTGGAAATCTCTTCAGGTAAATATCCAAAGTCATCATTTACTAGTGTAGCTTTCCACCTAACCTCATGATAAAATTTGACTACGTTTTCTGTCACTACGTAGCAAGGATGTTTTTTCCTCCACTTTGCAATACACAGTTTCCATCGCCTTCTGAGCCCTCACTAGCAGTGTTTTTGTTGTTGTTTTGGTTTGTTTTTGTTTTTGCTTTTTGAGACACAGTCTCGCGCTGTCACCAGACTGGAGTGCAGTGGCGCGATCTTGGCTCACTGCAACCTCTGCCTCCTGGGTTCAAGCGATTCTCCTGCCTCAGCCTCCCAAGTAGCTGGGACTACAGGTGAGCGCCTACTTGCCCAGCTAATTTTTGTATTTTTAGTAGAGATGGGGTTTCACCATGTTGGCCAGGATGGTCTCAATCTCTTGACCTCATGATCTGCCCGCCTCGACCTCCCAGAGTGCTGGGATTACAGGCATGAGGCACCATGCCCAGCCACTCACACTCACATTTCTACTAAAACACTGTTTATGATGATTTAGTTACTTTCTAAGATGATATCGCTTTTCTCTACTATACTCCTCACTTCTTTCTGTGTCTTCACCACCAGCACGTTTAACGTCTCTGTTTACATTGATCTAGACATTCTTTAAGATATTACAAGTTTTTTTCCTACTATGCTCCTTACTATTCTTCCAGCTTCTGCCCCTTACCCATTTCCAAAGTCAGTTCTACATTTTTGGAATTTATTTCGTATAGCAACTTTTCATTTCTAGATACCAAAATTGATTAACCATCTTTGGAATGTCTTCCATTTTCTAGCATCAAGCTAGGCACTTTATAAACATCTTAATTATCTTAACAACAGCCCAAAGGGTACATTATTATAGATATTTTACAGATATTAAAGACTGTTTAGTATGATTTTAAAATGTCATGCTGTAGACCCTGACATTTAAATTCTGATTTCATAACACTTTAGCTACATATTCTTGGGAAAATCATTTAATCTTTTAAAACTTTCTGAACTTCAGTTGCCTCAAAATTAAAACAGTAGAAATAAACCCTGCTATGCAAACAGATTTTATTGCCTTTTCTTTTATACATTTTTAAAAATTTTTCTTTCTTTTGTTGTTGAGGCATACATAGATATGCAATCTGCTTGCCTTAGTGGGCATGCAATAGGTGTTATTATTCTTGATGTGTTTCTATCCTGTTGCCACTTATGGAATTAATTCATATGAAAAAATATTACCAGAGGAGAGGAAATATGTGTAATAAAGATGTCTAGTAAAGGAGAATAAAATTGATGTATTTGGAGAGATTTAGGCTAATGTAGCTGATAAAAGTTTCTGAAAGTTCTGTGGCAACTGAAATGCTTTTTGGCTTCCTCAGTTTTCTAGTGCTTTCCTTGAGGATAATTAATAGATATCAGATATATCATGAATTAATTAGGGAAAAGATGGTAGAGTCAGCAAAGTTTTTGTTTGATGAAAATTCAGATGTGGAGAAGCTCAGTATTTCTAAGGAAATTCAGTGATAAATCCTGAAATCATCTTGAAAAATGAAAAGGGTTATTATAATAGGTTATTTCATTTGTGTTATATTCCTCGAAAATAGTTTACTTAACAAAAAGTTCTGTATTTGGTTTGTCAACCTTGGGGATTTAACAGTTGAATTAAAATGCGATACATTAAATAAAAAGAGAAAAAGAAGAAAGAGAGGGAGACTCTGGGTCTATATTTATTACTTGCCTTCTCAATAAATAAAGTTAATTTTAACATAAACCAACCCAGGAGTCATCTCAGAGCTATCTCCTTGGAATTTATCTGAAAATAGAAGTTTTATCATTTGTCTTTTTAAAAGGGCACCCAAGTAGGAAGAACAACTGTAGTTTACAATTTGCAATCTCCATAAGATAATTTGTTGACTACTTTTTTTTCAATTAAGTTTTTATGCTGTCAGATACTGAAGTGGTTGATTTATATATGTTTGTATAAATATATCCTGTGCTGGAAACCTTAAATTGTCATTATTTTTGTAGGTCTAAAATAAGATTTACTGATGAAAATGTTTTCCTTCCTTTCTTTTTCACAGGAAAGAAGGAATCATGTGACAAATTTTGGCATAAAATAGACCAAAATTCAAATTCCAGTTCTATCACTTATTGTCTTGTACCTTGGATCTTAACTTTATTGAGCTTCTTACTCATCTGTGAAACGAGTGTAATAGTACATTTAAATGAGATAACACACAGCTCCTGGCAAATAATATTTTCTCAGTAAATATTTTTGTTACTCTTTCATAGTCTCTGTTACAAGTCAGACAAATTATCTCTAGTTCTACCCAATTGCCAATCCAATGAATATAAGTTACTGAGGTAGTTCAAAATTTTCAATCATCCTATGGCCTTACTTCCAATTTTTCTCTACACATATATTTTCTTTATACCACTATGCAAAATTAGAAATGTCTTGGTTTATATATTTCTTCCCATGCTTTCTATCTGTCTCTTCAACCAGGCTGTAAGCTTCAGAACAAGAATATTCAAATCTGGTTTGTTTATCCCTAGACCCAGAGTACTTGTTCCCGAGCAGGTCCTCCATAGATATTTATAAATATCAGGATGTATTACATATATTCATTTTTATGAAGAGTTATTATTTATTATATTTCTCTTAGATATGGAATTATTACTTCAGGTGGTAGCTAACTTGTACTAGGAAAGTGACTGAGCCCAAATCTAATGATGATGTTAATTGGATTTATATGAAGCTTCTTTGATTTTCATTGCACATTGAATGAATTCAATAATTTCACTAGTTATAACTTCTATCTATGTTAAGAAGCATTGTCCAAGAAACAGAACCTCAAGGTTACAACAGAGATTTAAATTAAAAACTCTTCTAGCTGTTATTACAGTAATTATTATACTTCACCAACTGGACAGTTGGAACAGAAACCTCTTTGAATTTAAATTAAGTATGGAATGGGGATGGATGTTTGGGGTGCTTTATAATTTCCTTTCTCTATCTCTTTCAGTGGCCTCTGACTCCCAAATAACAGTGATTATTTTTCTTGGATAATTAACCTGAGAGAGTCTCAGGAATGCTTTGTCACCATTGCTGCTGAAATGTAACTACCCAATATGAAGGGGAGATAATGGGTCTGGATGCGTTGGCCACATACATACCAGGTGGAAACTAGGTCTAGGTGGGAACCCTGAAAAATGCTTTGCAAGAAATTTCAATATCTTTGGATTGCAATAACTTTCAGGAATTCTCATGCCATTCAGAATGTAGACAAAGGACAATAACCAAACTGAGGTCTCTCCCTGACCATTGAAGGCTTGTTCCAGGTTCTGCAGGGTGTCCTGCCTTGCAAAGCTCTGATCAGTGCTCTGGTTTCCCACATTCATTTTTCTTTTCTGTATAACTGAATGAAGATCCCTTTACTGGGTATTAATCAGAAAACTACTTCTACATGCCTGGCTAGGGTAGAAACTATTTCTCATAGTCAGTCCTTCCAATTCCAGACATAGAAAAATCACAGCATTTTCTTTTCCCAGAAGGCATGAAGTCCATCTCAGCCAACTGCTCTTGACATCTCTTTCCATCTGTATTAGTCCATTTTCACACCCTTATAAATAACTTCCCTGAGATTGGGTAATTTATAAAAAAAAAAAAAGAGGTTTAATTGACTCACAGTTCTGCATGGCTAGGGAGGCCTCAGGAAATTTACAATCATGACAGAAGGGGAAGCAGGTACATCTCACTTGGCAGCAGGCCAGAGAGACAGGGAGCGAGTGAAAGGTGAAAAGTCTCTTATAAAACTCACTCACTATCATGAGAACAGCATGGGGGAAACCACTCCCATGATCCAGTTACCTCCTGCCAGGTCCCTCCCTGGACAGGTAGGGATTACAATTCGAGATGAGATTTGGGTGGGGACACAGAGCCAAACCATATCACCATCTTTTGGGTACCTTCCATTTCTTCCAGCAAAGTTAAATTTCTATGGGGTTTTATCATTGGGTCCCTTTTTGGGTGTTCCACCAAATTACTATTGCATTACAGTAACATAAACCAAGAGAACAAATCAGCAACAGACAGAAGAGTTTATGTTTTATGTTTTGTCTTTTTTTTTTTTTTTAGATGGGGTCTTATTCTGTCACCCAGGCTAGAATGCAATGGCATGAACTCAGCTCTCTTCAACCTCCACCACTCAGGCACAAGCGATCCTCCTACCTCAGCCTCCTGAGTAGCTGGGACCACAGGCATGTGGCACTACACCCAACTAATATTTGTGGTTTGGTAGAGATGGAGTTTTGCCATATTGTCCAAGCTGGTCTTAAACTCCTGAACTCAAGTGATTTACCCTCTTTGGCCTCCCAAAGTGCTAGATTTTTTTTTTATTATTTTTTAAAGACATTTTAAACTAATTTCAATCAAATAAATTTTAGAAGAGAATCTTACACTGAAAACATATCCCTAGGTCTTTTATTATCCAAAATTACATAAAACCTAATTTCTTTCCACTGTACAATTATTTTCAGGGTGTGTAATATTCATCCCTAAAAAACTTATGCTGATGTATGTAATATTGCTATAGAATGCTGTGTATTCAACTCAAGAAAACATACAACTGCATTTGTGAACTATATAGCACACGTTACTAACAGTTTATTTTCACTTATTTTTATCTGCCTCTTGTGGGTTGACTTGTCATCCATCTATTTAGCCCAGTAAATGTTGCTGTTCTACTTTTCTTGGCTTCATAATCAACTTGTAGGTTCTAGCTGCATCTCAAATAAATATTGGCAAAGCAATTCAAATCCTTAAAATGCCTCAGCAGATTGGTGCCTTCTAAGCCGGAGAAAAATAAAAACAGAATCCTGCATCATGTTTATCAGCCTTTGCCATAGGGTTCTTTGACTATAATGAATTTAATGAGTCAAACAACTTTTTCCATATCTCTCTCTTACTCTGAAATCTTTGGCTAAGTCAAAGTTATGTTTAATATCTTGCAGGTATATTTGTATGTGATGGTAGTTTCCTGTATAATAAAAAAAACTGGGGAAAACTGAGCTTATATATTGGCTCTGACAGAATGTATTTTGGTGGTCAATTTGAAGGAAGCTGAAAGGCAAACATAGCTGTTGACTTGGCAAATTGTCATGACCGAGAAGGTATTCTGGGACCTATACTCAAGAAAAAAATCTGTTAGGTTAATAAACCACTCTCAACCTAGATTTTCTTCTTGGGAAGACTTGGCTGCCAATGTCATTTGCTAATATCAAACCAAGAAAACATTTATAGTCCTGTTCTTATCTGGGCCTTCCTTTCGTGAATGGTCAGGCCAGCCAAGTCATCTTGTTTTCTCAACAATTAAGTGAAGTAAGAAAGACTTGGAGACAAAGCAAAAAGAAAGCCAGAGTTACAGTGTTTTGGATAAGCTGGAGCATTTTTTTGTTTCACCGTAGTGGTGGTTGATGCAGATGTGTGTAGCTAATATCTTTACAATTCTGGTTGATTCCCTTTCTGGTTGGTTGCATTTCTTTCCCAGTGTAACTTCTTAGTGGGAGTAAATGATGTTTTACCAATAATACAAGCTATCATTTCTGTTTCCTTCCCACATATATATTTGTCTTTGTTTTGCAAGATTTCCTTTCTGTATCCATTCCTCAACTTAAAAGGCAAATTCCTTAAAAATCCATGGAAACTATCAGGTGTATAGTGCATGGTTCCATTTTCCCAGAGGATAATGTTGAAGTTGCTTTGCAGAGGGTTTCAGGAGAAAGGGAGGTGTAATCCAAAATAGTAGTAAAAGCTGATATGCATTGCCCTTTCAGGAATCTCTGCTACATAACTTGGCATTTTGAAAATTTAGTCAACCTTTTTATAGGGAGGCCATCAAGTTCCAGTATTTCATACATATAGTCCTTGAAAGCAGGCAAGTATTCATTATTCATTATTTTTAGTTTGTTTTGTTTTGTTAAAATAAATGCTTCAGAATACCTTGTGCAAAACAAAATCCAAATTCATTTTTTTAAAACACATGTATTCTTTGTTTCTAAACTAGAAAAAAAACAATACTTCTGGTTTAGGTGACAATTCAATAGGAGGAAGTAAAATTTCTTAATCTAATAAATTTTAAAATGCTGAGAGTTTACCAGTTTCACGTGTATTTTGCCACTAAATCCCTCTTCATTAAGGACATTTATTGCAAAATTATCATCTTTGGAAAATGGAGTTAAATGTCTTTATTTTGAAACTGAACAATAACATGAAACTGAATGATAACATGCATAACTTTTACATTTAGAAACAAGCTGCTCTAATTGCCTCTTGAACAACAAATAAGCAAAAATTAAAATTAAAATATTTCTTTTTAAATTATTTTCCTTTTTTGAGATTGTCTTGCTCTGTCACCCAGACTAGAGTGTAGTGGCATAGTTATGTCTCACTGCAGCCTCAACCTCCTGGGCTCAAGTGATCCTCCTGCCTCAGCCTCCTTTGTATTACAGTTGGGACCACAGGCACGTGCCACCATGCCCAGCTAATATTTTTATTTTTGTAGAGACGGGGTGTTACCATGTTGCCTAGGCTAGTTGTAAACTCCTGGTCTCAAGTGATCCTCCTCCCTCAGCTTCCCAAAATGTTAAGATTAGAGGCATGAGCTACCATACCTGGCCTTCTAATATATTTTTTTTAAAAAACCTCTTCTTAAACCAGGAAAATAAAATGATATGCATCATCATTCAGAATGCGACTTGTCAAATGAGTTAATTTTATTTGATCTGCAGCAGAAAAATGTAATTTCTTATTTGAGATTCTTTGATGTTGCCATTTCACTTTTGTCTTTCTTGGTGACTAATAACTGAGAATTATTTCTTGGAAAAATATATGATTCATTGAGGAAAGAATATGACCACCTTTGGTGGAAATTAAAAACAAATGTAGACAAATATTCATAGAAGACAAAGTGTGACCCTCAAGTTAGTATTTGAATTTTGTTCTCCTATTTCTGATTTTATTGACCCAAAATATCAAGCTAGTTTATTCATGTTTGGGCATAGCATTTTAATTACTTAGCTAAAGAAAAGATGGAATGGAATTTCAAATGTAAAGCAGTAGGAAAAAAAGAGATTTCTCTAGGTTTTTAAAAATGTATTTCTTGGAGCTTCTTGATTTTGGCAGAATGAGCAAAAACAGGACTGAGAGAATTGAACTAACTATTCTTGCCACTAAATGTGGGAGTTATTTCTATTTCCTTTCTCTACAAAATCAGTTTCTGTAGCCACATCTTGAGAAGTTCTCCTTTGCACAACATGTTTGACAAATTGCCGGGCAAAGGCATTGAAGAATCTCGGCCTCATCCTACGACCTTTTTTTTATATCTCAGAACCTTCAACCTTACAACCATTTTCTTCATCTCAGAACGCTTCTTAGAAGATATGAGTCTCCAAAATAGCAGAAGGGAGTGTTTTACTTAAAGAATGTGTGTGAAATCACTGTATCACTGTACATAAAGTCATTCACATGATAATGGATACAGAGCTCCATTGATTAAAAATGTTAGGAATTTTCTCATACATTCAAATGTTTGATAAGTTATTTTCTTTATTTTCGTGTCCAGAGTGCACACAAATCGTTGCATAATTTATATAGATATATTCAAAAGCTCTGCCAACAGGTACTTGTGGGAAAATCAAAGTCTGCTGTACCTGTACATTCCTTTTACTTCCACCTCCACTTTTTTTTTTTTTTTTTTTTTTGGAGAGGGAGACTCACTCTGTTGCCCAGGCTGGAGTGCAGTGGTGCGATCTCGGCTCGCTGAAACCTCTGCCTCCCAGGTGCAAGCAATTCTCCTGCCTCAGCCTTTGAGTAGCTGGGACTACAGGTACATGCCACCACACCCAACTAACTTTTTTGTATTTTAGTAGAGACAAGGTTTCACCTTGTTGCCCAGGCTGGTCTCTCAAAGTGCTAGGATTACAGGCATGAGCCACCAGGCCCAGCCCCACCTCTGCTTCTTAACATGTTCTCTGTGCTCTGAGTTCATTATTTTCTTCAATTGGGCTCACTTTTCTATTGCACTTCTACTCAGTTATTGCTCCTGTTTGTTTGATCTGCCTCCTTATTCTTCTTGTAAACAAAGCAGTCTCTTTGTAGGTCCCAAATAAAGTCCAAGGACTAGCAGAAACTTTCCTTTTCAGGACACTTTATGTTATCTCATCCCTGGAGTACTTAGGATACATTGCACACTCCATGCGTTGTCGTGTGTGTGTGTATGTGTGTGTACTTCATTATGCTGTGTTAATTTCTTTCACTACAAGTTTTTTAAGCTTTTTGAACAAAAAGAACTATAAGAACTATATTTCGATAGTAGTTATCATCTACTGAACATCCAAGAGTAGCAACAAATGTTAGAGTGAAGATTGTAGAATAATTAAAGGAACCAAATTAAACTTTCTTACCTTTTTTTTTTTTTTTTTTTTTTTTTTGAGACTGAGTCACTCTGTTGCCCAGGCTGGAGTGCAGTGGTGCATTCTCCACTCACTGCAGCTTCTGCTGGGTTCCAGCAATTCTCTTTTAGCCTCCGGAGTAGCTGGGATTACAGGCTCCCACACCACCACGACTGGCTAATTTTTTGTATTTTTAGTAGAGACGGGGTTTTGCCATTTTTTGTGTAATATTGAGTAGTCATCTGGCCCACTAGGTATGTGAATACCTAGTGGTAAATGTTATAATGACAAAAAAATATGCTAGTTTCTACCAATATTGTCTCTTTTACTTGTATAGCCAGGGGATCACTTTCTTATAGTTAAAAGTTAAATATAGTTAAATTTAACTGTATTTAAATATAGTTATTTGGAATGTAAGCAACATGTTATGTGCAATTCATGCAACATTTGTTCAAATGTTAAGGGCAAGTCTTCATCCTTTCCAAAAGAAACTGTATGTCTGGGGCACAATCAATCATTCAGACCAGAAATGAACCTGGGATCTACATGGCATCTTATTATCAGCCATGGACAGTGTCATTTGAGAAAAGGATTGTTAAAAATTAATCATAAAACAAAATTTTCTTCTATTTTCTTTAAGCCACTGTTAGTTTGGGTTTCTGTGGTTCACCACTGAATGTTATTCTGATACCTCCACTTCAACCTAGGATGTGTAATTCCTAGTTTACCTGGGATAGTCCTGAATTACAGTGATGTCTTGTAGTTTTTCTGCTACTTCTCAGAACCCTCAAAAGTACCTGGTTAGGTGATATGTTATATGGTTATGCTTCTTAATTCTCTAGACTCTGAATATTATTTGCTACAGAAACATTTAGGGAAACAACAGTTTCCTAGAAGTTTAAATGTAAAACAGCTAAAAATGAAGTTATGCTGGGTCAGACATGTCTGAAGAGGTACAGTTCTGTCTAATAGTTACAGACCACAAACTAGGCCTGAACTGGTATCTATATATGTGTGTGTTGGTGAGGGTGTGGGGTGGTACCTATTTGTTCATTTGCTTATTTGTTTTCTACACTGGATGGGAATTTCTACCAATTAAAATATGATACTGTTCTTAGAGCTAAACATAATGAGAAATGTAAGGGAGACATAAGGAAGATCTTCCTGTATAGTTTTAAAGACTGATTTTCAATTGTGCCAGAGGTGTATGAACCAGAGCAACTCCATCTTGAGTCGGGGCTGGGTAAATGAGGCTGAAATCTACTGGGCTGCATTCCCAGGTGGTTAGGCATTCTAAATCATTGATGGAATAGAAAGTCGGCACAAGATACAGGTCATAAAGACCTTGCCGATAAAACAGGTCACAGTAAAGAAGCCCGCAAAACCCACCAAAACCAAGATGGCCACTGCTACACTCCCACCAGCGCCATGAGAATTTACAAATGCCATGGCAATGTCAGGAAGTTACCCCATATGGTCTAAAAAGGGGAGGCATGAACAATCCACCCCTTGTTTAGCATATCATCAAGACATAACCATAAAAAAAGCAAACAGCAGCCCGTAGGGCTGCTCTGTCTATGGACTAGCCATTCTTTTATTCCTTTACTTTCTTAATAAATTTGCTTTCACATTTCTCTATGGACTCTCCCTGAATTCATCTTTTCCGAGCGAGATCCGGGAACCCTCTCATGGGGTCTGGATTGGGACCCCTTTCCTGTAACAATTGTGTTCTATTACATATAGCCAATTTAGCAAACTGATTTATGATGCTTACATACCCATAGGATAAGTGTGTGGATTATCTTCATTTTATTACAGATGAGAAAATGGACACTTAAAGAAGTTTAATGACTTTCCAGGGTTACATACCATCTGACTAAATAGCAAAACTGAAATCAAGCCCAAATTCACTCTTCCTCTCCCAAATTTTGGAAACACTTAATCCAATCCTTAAATCTGCAGATGATGAAACTGAGCCCAGGGATTTCTGAAATAGACAAGGAGTAAGAATTTTCTCCATTAGAGCCAAATGATGAGCTTCTGGCCTTTTGAAAAGTTTACTTGTAAAATTATCGGTATGAGTAAGAAGGAAGACAACTTTTTATTTAGTTTAATGTAAATGGTGTGAGACAAATTCAGCCTTGCCTAAGGCAAATGAAAAACTATCTTTGAGTGAATTATTCCTTTGAAGATTTATCTTCAAAAGGCACTGCTGCTGTTTAACTTTGGCAGGAAAGGGGTACACCTGCAGTACCTTTGCATAAATTAGCTTCATTGGACCTCCTTCATCAGCCAGAGCTGGAGACTTACATGGATTATAATGTCTGGATGGGGCAAGGTGGTGCCCTGAGTAGTCTGAAGTCTCTGTTATCCTAGTAATGGTTCCCTACTTAGAGTATTTCTAGCTATGAATCAGGCTTTCAGTAGAAAGATTACTAACTAGACACATTGAGGGAGGGGGAGACAAGATGTAAGCCTTCAGCACAGCTTTCCTTCCAGTGCGTATGGTACATGAGATGCCCATGTGCGGGTTCATATGTGCTGAGATGTTGATTCGCTAAGCCCTTGGGATGGATCTTGAAATGGAACCTATGCAGTCTCATTTGTTTTTCCCAATTATAGGGTACCATGTACTTATAATCATTTGCTTGTTACCCTAGGATATCATGGGAAGCCCTGGCCTAGGGCATCTAGAACCACATGGAACTAGCATGTGGAGGATTGAAAGAATTCTCTGAACTAAAAAACATGTGATTTGGAATTTTTGAACATAGTTTCTAGAAATATAGATGGAGTCTTCCCTGCACACATGAGACATATCCTATATATCTAAAGGGGTAACTGATTTGACAATAATGGAGATGTGATTAACAGAACTGAGAAATATGGAACCAGGTCCATCTTGGGAAAACAGGAATGCATATCCATACTAAGTATGCATCCTCTCTCATCTCAGAACTCTCACCCCAGTCAGAGTTGTCTGAATGGAGAGGAGTACTGGCAAATATTTTCTATGATGAAGAATTTTTTTTCTCATGATCACTAATATTTATGCCTTAATCCCACATTCCTCCAACCCCAACAAACCAAGTCCTTCATGATGTTGCCATGACTCTTGCAGTTCCTAGACAATCTATTTGGCTTCTCCACCCAAGATTTTTGGAGTGTGACACTGGAATATAGGATAACATATATAACAAGTTAGTCAAGAAAGTCATAGGAAGTGATGTTTATGGCTGTGGTAAGATGCCTTTAGGTCACTTAAGTTTTACACATGGACGTGCACTGTGTAGTTCAGAGACGGCTAGGTTGCATTTCCCATGTGGTGTCTACCACACGTTGGATGTCAGAGTGTGTTGAAATGCTTTGGATCAGTATTTTCAAATGGTGATCTATAGACTACCATCTTCTAGGACTAATGCATTAACTTTCTTAAAGAAATTGGAGTTATATGTTAAAGTAATGGTAATTCTAGGGATAAATATTCAAGACTAAGTAGCTGAGAGACACAATCAAAAACAGAATTTTTTTTTCTTTTTTTTTTTAACTACACTAAGCTTTGTGTGTTGGCTTTTCTACATTTCCCTCATTGGTTACTAGATGATTGCTGTGCCTCTGTGACTGCATCTTCCTTCCAAAGAGGAGAAAAAAGGAAAGAAGAAGGGGTTAAGAGTCATGTTAGTGGAGTCTTTCCCTTTTAGGAGAAAATACAAAACATTCCTAGGAGCTTTCCTCTTAAATCTCACTAGACGGGATTCAGTTACATGGCTACTGTCAATAAATCTTTGGAAAAAGGTAACAAGATCACCATGACTAGTCATGGCCAGGACAACCACCTGCTTATCAAACAGTTCTGTTTCTTTTTTATGGTGTAGAATGGTTGCTAAGAAGACACATTTCCAAGCCTTTCTGGAATCTAGATAGAGCCATGTGACTAGGTCCAGCCAATAGAATATGAATGAATGGTAGTTATTGTCTCCTCCAGGCTGAAGCAGTGAATGCGTGGCTGGCCGCTTTTTTCTTGTTCTCTCTCTCTCTGTCTCACTGTGTGTGTGTGTGTGTGTGTGTGTGTGTGTGTGTGTGTGAGCTAGAAGGAAGCTGAGGCCAGGGGAGAAGGTGGAGAGCCATAAGATGTTCATGAACATTGCCTGACAAGTACCCACTTTTGTTGCTATGTGAAGTATAAATGAATTTTTACTTTGTTAATTCAAGGAGATGTTACAGGTTCATCTGTTATAGTAGCTACCCTTTAGTAGGTACCTAAATGGTACCCTGGTTTAGACCAATCATGATTCATCCTTGAAAGTAAAGCAACAGGGCCTATTTTCTTTAGGTTCTTCATGTCGCCTTGCTCTTGACCTATTAACTGAGCCTCTGTTACCAAGTATAGGTATTACAACAGTAATAGAAACTGTCTCCCACACTACATTATAACAATTTTTATACACCTATTGAAGCCTTAGCTCTTCCCCAGGATGACTGAATTAGGCTCAGTTGTCTACATATTTAAAAGTACTCTAAATGATTCTAATGCACCCTGAATTTGGACACAACTGCTCCATAAGGTGTCACAGAGTAGCAATGTACCATCCTCCTCCAGAGCACTAATGTACTCAGACATAGAAGAATGTATTAGAGGCAGAAGCCATCATTCCTTACAAGGGACAATGAGAGTAGTGGGTCTTGATGCCGACAGCAGACACAAGGATGATGTCCACCATAACCTGGATAATGCCATAGTAACGTAACATAGTCAATATGATTTAAAGGAGGAGAACCTTCAAAATAAGACAGGAAGAAGCCGGTCAAGTCACTCAAGTTGTTTTTTGCCCCAAAATAGTTGCCTATGATAGTTTACCAAAGCATATTACTTAAAGGTTTTTAAGTAACATAGACCAGCAATACCACCTTGCATGCCACGTTTGAGCATTTTAAAGAGCCCACTGATTAGTAAGGGTACATGAATTCGATAAGGCATGGATCTCATAGACACAGGCATTCAACGTTCTCGAGATTTATGAAACTAAAAGCTGAGAGTTACTTTTGGGTGATGTAGCCACACAAATAAGAATTTTCATTTCATAGGTAGGCTGCTAAGCCTGACCTGGGCACTAAGTCTGAAGGTTAAGAGAGGAGTGATGAGCCACTGTAAAGCTGTACACACACACACACACACACACACACACACACACACACATAGGAACTGGGTAAAAACGTGCATAAAGCAACAGGGAAATGTGGTCAGTGAGCAGCTGGCAAATGGCTTTACAAATGTTTTTCCTGCGTTTTAGGTAGAGGAATGTCCTGTTGGTATAAGCATACAAACCAAAGAGCTCCAGAATAATTCACTATTGCCTTGAACTTCAAGTGACCCAAATAAAGGAATAAGGGGTAGCTTAATTTAATGTAAGTAGAAGGTAAAGAAATAGTTCAATCTATTTGGTAAGTAAACCTCTTTGGCAAGCAGCAGAAATAGTGCTGCTGATGGAAGCTCTAAAGAGGCAGCAGATATGGTGAAGAACTTGTGTTCAGCATGGAAGGGCAAGAACACGAAAAAGCCTCCATTGCATAGCAGAGGGTTCGACCTATCAAGTGCAGTTAGGGAGACTGCGTTAGTGGCTGAAAGATAAATGTAAGCCCTTAGAAATGTAACATCCTACGCCCTCTGGTGGTTACATTTTTTAAAAATCGTACTAAAGAAAACAATGAAGAAAGCACAGAATGCCTATTACAGGAATAACTGAGATCTTACGTGTCATTTGTCAGAACTGTATTCAAGATATCCTGATCCTTAGTTAAAAGTGTTAGCCCATGAACAAGAAAGAAAAAAAAAGACTTATTTAATAAGTTTTGCAGATGGTTGAGAAGTCTACTTTCTCCCAGTTTTTCTCCATCACTTTTCAGGAACTTTTCCACTATGTTTGGTTCTGCTCCTTCTTGGTATTTTGATAGAAAAGACTTTGACACATGAAGGGGACTTTATAAAAGAAACTTCAAACCACACAATTACTTTAAAAGCGTGATTATAGAGCAGTACGTTGAATGATGCCTGACCAGTATCTCACCAACTTGTCTGTTTCCCTCTTTGTTGTGTCTGGGAGACAGAAAGAGAGCCTGACCATTCTCATGGCAAATTGTCATTAAATTATGTCAAGTGTAGGCTGGGCGCGATGGCTCATACCTGTAATCCCAGCACTTTGGGAGGCTGAGGCAGGTGGATCACAAGGTCAAGAGATTGAGACCATCCTGGCTAACACAGTGAAACCCCGTCTCTACTAAAAATACAAAAAATTAGCTGGGCATGGTAGCAGGTGCCTGTAGTCCCAGTTACTCAGGAGGCTGAAGCAGGAGAATCTCTCGAACCTGAGAGGTGAGGTTGCAGTGAGCCAAGATTGCGCCATTGCACTCCAGCCTGGGCGACAGAGCAAGACTCTGTCTCAAAAAATAAAAAATAAAAATATGTCAAGTGTAAATAGTTTTGACTGATGCTGCTAACAACGAACAGGAATCCGAGAACAAAAGTGCACTTCAGTGACGATTAGATGTTCCTTAAGCAACAAATTTTAACTAGCTCCCATAAAGTTAGAGTTCTGATTAAGTCTTATGGATATATGTATATGACATATACAAAAAGATAAAAATTTCAGGGAAAAATGGAACTAAAGATAAAAATTAAAAATTCAAGCATCGTCAACATAAGCTTCCTCAAGTTCAGGACACTTTTGTAAGTGACGATACCTGCCATTTAGTCCACCTCTAAAGAAAACGGATGGGCCTTGGAATTTAACTATGTCAATACAATGTTTCTTCCATATAAGATGAAGAAAAATAGGTGACTTAAAATTTTTGTTTTAGGATCGGAAAACAAGAAGAATTCAAAAGAAGCCGGATTAGGACTGTAACATGGATACTTAATGATTTCCCATTAAAACTCTCATAAAATTTGTCCTTGTTTATTAGAGGAATAAACAGGAGCATTGTCATTTTTATTTCTTCTTTGTTCAATCTTGTAGCTTATGTATATCCAGAAATTTATCTATGTCCTGTAGGCTTTCTAATTTGTTATTGTACAGTTGCGTGTAGTAGACCTTGTCAATCCTTTGTGGTTTTGTGATATCAGTTGTAAAGTCTTTTTTTCATTACTAATTTTATTTGTTTTTGTCATTTCTTACTCTGCCTTAATGGTATATTCTGTTTATCTTTTTAAAAATCCAACTCTTTGTTTTGTTATATTTTTTGTATTTTTACTCCTCTATTTTGTTTAGTTCTGCTTTGATCTTTATTATTTCAATACTTTTACTAATTTGAGTTTGATTTTGGCTTCTTTTTGCTTTTCAGGTTCCTAGAAGTGAAGCATTAGATTGTTTATTGAAATCTTTCTACTTTTTTATCTAGGCATTTATTGCTCTAAATTTCCTCTTAATACTGCCTTTGCTATATTCTGTAAGCTCATTGCTTTTCATATGTTGTGTTTTTGTTTTCATTTGTTTCAAAATTTTTAAAATTTCCTTCCTTATTTTTCATTGACCCATTGGTTGTTCAGAATCACATTGTTTAATTTCCATGTATTTGTACAGTTTTGAAGGTTCCTCTCGTGATCGATCTTTTCTTTTATTCCATTGTGGTGAAAAAAATACACTTGATATGATTTTGATACCTTAAAATTTATTTATCTTTGTTTCATAGGCTAACATATAACCTATCCTGGAGAATGTTCCATGTACTTGTGAAAATAATATATATTCTGCAGCTGTTGAATGAAATGCTCTGTAAACATCAGCTAGGTTAATTTATTATATTGTGCAGATTAAATCCCATGTTTTTTTGCCTAGATGATCCATCCAGTGTCAATAGTACGGTGTGAAAGTTCCCCACTGTAATTTTATTGGAATTAATCTTTTCTTTATATCTAATTATATTTGTTGTATATATCTGAGTGCTCCAGTATTGGATGCATAAATATTTACAGTTGTTATATCCTCTTTCTAAATTGACCTCTTTATCATTATAGAATAACCTTTTTTTCTTCTTACATTTCTGATTGAAAGTCAATTTCATCTGATGTAAGTGGAAGCCACTCTTGCTCACATCTGGTTTCTGGTTGCATGGATTATCTTCTTCTATTTCTTCACTTTCAGTCTGTGTGTCTTTGCAGGTGAAGTGACTTTCTTGAACATAGCAGGTAATTTGGTTTTGTCTTTTTATTCATTCGAGGTTTTTATTGATAGATGAAGACTTACTCTTGTCAAATTAATTAATTAGTTATTTTCTCTATCCTTTGTTCTTTTCTTCCCCCTTATTGTTTTTCTTTGCAGTTTGGTGGTTTTCTGTGGTGATAAGTCTAGATTCCTTTCTATTTTTTGTTTGTGTATCTGCTCTACCAGTGAGTTTTATAGTTTGGTATGTTTTCATAGTGGTAATGATTATCCTTTCACTTCTAGTCTAGCAATAATGAATTCCCTCTGGTTTTGCTTTTCTAGGAAAGACCTTATTTTTTTTTCATTTATGAAGAATAGCTTTACTGGGTGTAGCATTCTTGATGGACATGCTTTTTTTCCCCCTTCAGAAATTTGAATATGTCATCCCATTCTTTCCTGGTTTGTAAAGTTCTTGTTGAGAAATCTGCTGGTAGTCTAAAGAGGCTTCTTTTATATGTGTCTTGACACTGTTTTCTTGCTGTTTTTTAGAATTCTCTCTTTTCTATGACTTTTGACAATTTAATGTGCCTCAAAGAGGAACTTTTTGGGTTGAATTTATTTGTTACTCATGAGACCTGGATCTAAATGTCCATCTCTCTCTCAAGTCTTGGGAGATTTTCAGCTATTACAGAGTCATGAAACAGACTCTGTGTGCCTTTCCTTATCTCTTCTTCTGAAGCTCCCATAATGTTTGTCTTATAGGGGCTTGCTTTATGATATAAGATAAGACTTATAGATTTTTAAAATTTTATTGTTATATATATATATGTAATGTGTGTGTGTGTGTGTGTGTGTGTGTGTGTATTTATTTATTTATTTATTTGCCCCTATGTATTTCTCTCTTTTTTTACTTACCTGGGTTATTTTAAAAGCCTTGTCTCCAGGTTCAGAAATTCTTTCTTCTTTCTGATTTAGCCTGTTGTTAAAGCTATTTATTGTATTTTTTGTTGTTCATTAAGTTATTCAGCTCCAAGGTTTTTGTTTAGTTCTTTTTTATGAAATCTATCTCTTTGTTGAATATTTCTTTCAAATAATATATATATTTTTTTGACGGTGTCTCTCTCTGTTGCCCAGGCTAGAGTGCAGTGGCAAGATCTCAGCTCCCTGCAACCTCTGCCTCCCAAGTTCAAGCAATTCTTCTGCCTCAGCCTCCCAAGGAGCTGGGACTACAGGCATCTGTTACCACACCTGGCCAATTTTTGTATTTTTTGTAAGATGGGGTTTCACCATATTTGCTGAGCTGGTCTCGACTTCCTGACCTCATGCTCCACCTGCCTCAGCCTCCCAAAGTGCTGGGATTACAGGCATGAGCCACCACATCCGGCCCACATCATGATTTTTTTTTTTAATTGCTGCATTGTCTATCTGTATTCTCTTGTATCTTATATAGTTTCCTTAAGATCATTCTTTCAGATTCTTTTTCTGGCATTTCATAAATTTTCTTTCCTTTGGGGTCTGTCACTAGAGAATTATGTTTCTTTGAAGCTGTCATTTATTTTGCTTGTTTATGTTTCTTATGTCTCTATATGGATATCTGATGGAACACTTGTCCCTTTCAGTTTTATGAAGTAGCTTTTGTAGGAAAAGGCTTGTTCCTGTAGATGATCTCTAGCATTTTGGCTGGGTAATATGCATTGGTTTTAGTTCTGGGTTGACATGGTAACGTGGTTTAGTTTTCATGCCATTTCTTAGGTTATATTTTATGTTAAAAAGATGTTTGCAAGTGTCTAAGTGGCCTAGGCTGTGGAAGTTTGTGATCATGGTGGTGCAGCTTTGCCAGCTGAGCCTACTGGACCTACTGGGCTGATTCTCAGGCCACAGGCATGTACTTGCATGTGGGGGTAAAGTCACTGAGTTGTTTCTCTTACCAGGGGTGCAGGCATGCAGACATGTGGCTGGTTATCCAGTTCAGAGGAAAGTCCACATTGGATGGGTTTGCTAGACTGTTTCTCTGGCTGAGAACATAAGGATGCAGCAGCTTGGCAGCTGGGGAATGAGTTGAGTGCTGGAGGTGGGTCAGCCTATTACTCTAGCCCAAGGTGTGGGCACAGCTTGGAGGAACTTGAACTTTTAAATATTGTGACATCCAAGGTTGATTTTTATTTTAAAGAATTAAAATTAATAATTCTAAGAGTCAACTATGAAGTGAAACCTACTCAAATATTTATTAACAATAGAATGGATATATAAATTATTGTCTAAACACACACTAGAGTAATAGCCAACATTGGCAGTAAATTATTTATAATTATATGTAACAACGTGGACAAATCTCATAATATTGAGTAAAAGAAACCAGATTCAAGAGTATACATATTTTATGATACCCTTTATATAATATACACAGTTGTACAAAATTACTCTTTGCTATTAAAGGGAGAAATGGCAGTGACAGAAAGTGATCACGAGACTTCTTTGATGCTACTTAAGTATATGCATTTGAGATATTTTAAAGATGGTATCCAAAGTGGTCTTTCTAAAATAAAAATATAATCATAAAAATCTCATGCCTAAAAACTTTGTATTCTAAAGGCTCACCATTTCAACTAAATAACACCCCCTAATCTTTAACATAGTTAACCCAATTTTTCATATCAACTTTTCTGATTTCTCTTGGCTTATCTTTTTTTTTTAATTCCTTACCCAAACCTTTATATATTCATGTATACCTCACTAATCAGCTGCAGTTTTCTTACTATTCACGAAATTCTCCACTTGGTCTCCTTCTTATATGTTCTCCCCACTCTGGTTAGAGATCTCTCCTACTTCCTCCCAAAGTACTGTGTGTTTCCTTCAACTTAGCACTTACCACATTCCTTGTTAAGTACTAATCAATTTGTATGTTTACCAGACCCCAAACTGTGAGGACAAGGACCTTATTTATTCCCACTGTAAAGTCTTGTGCCTAGAATACAACAGAATCTGAATATCTGTTTTCTGTATAAATAATTCTATCATGGATGAGATTTTTATAATTATTAATATGATGTTTCTTCTTTTGCTGTTTTATTTATAAGACTTTTCATCTTTATGAATGTATAATTGGGACATCTATTTGAGAAAATTGAGATTTATTATATAAAGTATTCACAAAAATGCAGCATGTTAGAATATTAATTCATCTTCTAACATGCAATATGTATGTGTGTTTATACTGTATATGTATTCTTTATACAGAAATAGAAAGTAAGCTCATATTGACTTCCTTCTCTTTTGTCATTATAAGATCTTATAAGAAACCAAGTATTTTCTCCAGAAAAACTAAGGATCACCTTAAAATTTAGTTTGAGTTACCCAGTTGTATATTAGTTATATTATTTTATTCTGCTTCCCATGAGGCAGGGTTAAAGACAGTAGGCTAGGTAAGTGATTCACAAAATAAAAATGATAGATTATTTATATATATCCAAGTTATACTGTGAGTTTAAATATATGACCCACCTACTAATCAATGAATGGAGAAAAGCTATGACATACTTTTAAGGTGACATGTTAGAGATATTTCATGAATATTCAAGATTTGATGAGACACATATATTAGGTCCTAGCTAAGTATTCCTAACTATTAGTGTAAACTAGAATAAACTACACATTACAAAGAGTAGGAGATATATCGTCATGAGAGCTGAGTGCAAAAGCAGCACCAGTGACTTCCAGGGTGATGCTGAATATGTTATTGCAGGCTTGAGCTCCCTTATTTCTAAAATAAAAGAATTGGACTAACCAATTCATATTTTAGGCTAATATATTATGCTCCTACCTGAACTGAAAAACCTTTGTAAATATTTTTAAATGTAATAATTTAGCTGTAATATTGCCTTAAAAAAGGGATTGACAGAGGAAACACTTGAATTTCAATCTGGCCTTACATGCATTTCTTTTGGAAAATCATTAGATATGTCTTTGGAAAGATAATATGTGTTTTTAAGGGCAATATATTACTTATTGTAGTTTTTGAGTATGTTTCCATAACACATGTGTGTGTTACCACCACCCCAATCAAAATATAAAATGTTTCCATCTTCTCATCACATTTCCTCTCACTACATTTTGGAAAATCCTCTTGTACTCTATCACCATGGATTAATTTCATCTGTTTTAGAACTTTGTATAAATTGATTCATATAGTATGTTCTCTTTTGTCTCATGCTTCTCTCACTCAACATAATGTCTTTGAGAATTAGTTCTTGTTATTAGCCTATTAGTTGCTTGCATGTTTTATAATTTCTATTTTTCAGCTTAGTAGAAGTCTTCCATTGTGTACATATACCCCAATTTAATTGTCCATTCACCTGTTGATAAACATTTAGTTTTTTTCTGATATTTGGTTGTTATAAATAAAAATGCTATAAATATTCTTGTACAAATTTTTGGGGGGACACATGTTTTCTAGGATAAATACCTGAGAGTGGAATTGTTGGGTCATAGACATAGTACATTTTTAAAATAAAATTTTGTACATTAAAGTAAAAACAGTTTTAAAAAGAAAAGTTCTTTCTTGAATTCAGTAGTTTATTTCTGGGTGTAATCTACCTCATCATTTTGGCCATTTTGTTCTGTTTTGTTTTTTTGGCTGGAGACTTGCCTGACTTATGGGAATTTGGAATTGCCCTTGGCATTGCATGTGGCAGCACAATTGTATAGAAGCTTTTGTGAAAGTTTTTGTTTCCATGAATGTTGGTGACTGCCAAAATTGAGAATTATGCACTCTGAGTGAACTTTCACATAGCTTAAGTTGGCGTCACCAGGTAAGAAGCCCAGGACTTAAAAAATAAACTAAAACAAGACAAGAGGTTTTTGTTTTGTTTTTCCTAGAGTACAGCTCTAGGACCTCATGAACAGAAGTCCCCTGGATAGCAATTAGATACACTTTTTTTCTTTTGAGACGGAGTCTTGCTTTGTCACCCAGGCTGAGTACAATGGTGCTATCTAGGCTCACTGCACCCTCCGCCTCCTGGATTCAAGCGATTCTCCTGCCTCAGCCTCCAGAGTAGCTGGGATTACAGGTGCATGCTACCATGCCCAGCTAATTTTTATATGTATGTATGTGTGTATATATGTATGTATTTAGTAGAAATGAGGTTTCGCCATGTTGGCCAGGCTGGTCTGGAACTCCTGATCTCAGGTGATCTGCCTACCTTGGCCTCCCAAAGTGCTGGGATCACACACATGAACCACCATGCCCAGCCCACACACACTTTTTAACAAGCATCTAAGAGACTCTTAAACCTAGAGAAATTTAAGAATTGCTAGATCAAGATAAACCAGAGATCCTCTGTTGTGGCTGCACGTTTGCATCACTGACGAAGCTTTCAAAATCGCTGTGTTCTTCACACACCTAAAACCAATTAAGTCAGGATTTTTAGGCATGAACACCAGATATCAGTATTATTTAAATCTCTCCAAGTAGTTACAACGAGTAGCCAAGAATGAGAACTTCTGGTCTATTCTATGCCATCCTTAGCATATCTGAGAGCTCCACTGCCTGATATCTGATGTTTTATTTACATCTATGTCATTGTGACAGTATTTCAAAGGATTGAAAGAACATTTATTTCCTTTGTATAATATGCCTTGAGTAAGCAAGATTCTCTCAGGCGCATTGTTGTAATTGCTTGCCTTAGTTTTGCAGTAACTTCATTTTATTCTGAACCAGAAAATTAGCCACACCAAAGAAAACATTTTTCCCTTTGTCTTCTTCAAATGTGGTTTGGATTGCCCATTGACAAAGCCGAGCTAGTGATCAGTACATGGTGATTCTCCTAATTAAAAACATGCTAACACCTATCATATAGTTTCCCCTTATCCATGGGGGATGTGTTCCAAGATCCCCAGTGGGTGCCTGAAGCCATGGGTACTAAATCCTATATATACCCTGTTTTTTTCTATATATACACACCTTACAACTAAATTTAAATATAAATTGGACACAGTAAGATGTTACCAACAGTCACTAATAATAGAAAAATCATAATATTCTGTAATAGAAATTGTGTGAATGTGGTCTCTCTTTCTCCCAAAATGTCTTATTGTAATGTACTCACCTATTTTTGGACCATGGTTGACTGTGGGTAACTAAAACCATGGAAATTGAAACCAAGGATAAAAGGGGACTACTGTAAACTATTCCCATAGTCCCACAATTCCCATGATAAAGACTTTGCACTATAAGTCAAAGAACTGTTTGATTGGCACAGACTCATCTTTGAGAGAGCCTGGAGAGCCTGGCCACCCTCTCCCGGCAATATGTGTCAATGTGCCAATCATGTCTCTTTGGAATTTCACAGGCCTTTGCCATGTGCCCTTAAAGCAGCCCCTATCCATCTACCATGCTGTTGGCTCTCTGCCATCCCTTTCTAGCACTCTTAAAACAAACTATAATTGGCATTTGCTTGGCTGGGAGTCAATTTATTTTTTTGCTACCTTTCCCAGTTGCCTTAACCGTTAGATGACTTGACAGTTGGCAAATGTAGACTGTGGTTCTGATATGTCACATAAAATCTGTTGGATGAATACTTTCCTCTAGGAAAAAGTGAAAGTGAAATCCCATCCTGGCCCACCCTCTTTCCAAAACAATAAACATTTCCTGGCTTCCACAATTCCCCTAATCATTTAAAGCAGTACAGTTGTTATGGAATGGGCAGCTGAACTTAATACTTGTCTGGACCATCTGTTCTAGTATTTAGTCTTTAAGAAGATTACTTAAGTGACTACAGTTCATTGCAAAGAGGGTGGGTTCCATCAGGGAAAGTGCTAGGGTACTATGTCATAGAAAAACATAATCCAGAGACTCTGGAGGGACTATTTTTCACTTAGCAATGCTTAGCATCTGTGGAAAAAAATAAATTCTTTTCCTAAGTACACAAGTAATAGAGACAAACTTGTCTCCAAATTTGTGACTTGTGTTACATTATTGACACAAATAAGATATGGTTGTAGAAGAGACACAAATAGTTTTATTCCTTTATTTTCTTGAGACATATTTTTTGATTTATAGAAACATCCTAAGTTCAAAAAGTCAGACAAAGATCAGACAATTTACACATAATAAGTGGCACAAAGTAGATAGGAAATATAGAGAAAGTAGAGGTAAAAATATTTTATTACATGAAATTCCTCACATAGCTTTTAACTATGACACTCACTATATTTCTGGGCCAGAGATGTTACAAATAATGAAGTACTTTTGTTGTTTCAGCAGACTTTATCACAAGATTCTGGTTTTGTTTAATGTTAGTGCAGGACAAATTTAGACTGTCTAGGATATAAAACCTTCAAACATGAGAATATATAAACAATACAGACATTATGGACCATAGTACTCACTCAGGAAAGTAATTTTTTTATATGCTCTCACATCACCTAAATACATGACTCAGTTCAGTCAAATGCCTTGAATATAAATGGAAGCAAGGCTAGTAGTAACCATGATAGAGCAAATTGTTATAAGAACTTCCAATTATGAAGCTTCCAAAAAATGGAAATTTCTGCCTCTTCAAGCAGGAAGTAAATCAAATTTGGAAATATTAGGGGAAAAAAAGCCTGGGAGTCTTCAAATGAGATACATACTTTGGGTGAGGGATTTGACAGGATGGCCATTGTGATTCTAGAGTGTCAAACAAATTGTATCTTAAAATTATATATAAATATGGACAGTCATATGTGGGTCAAATAAGTTGATGAAAGACAAAAAGAGTTTCCTTTTTCTTTGTGTCATTGAGAAATATATATACACATATACATATATGTGTATATATATATACACATATATATACATAAAATTTTGTATATACATATAATTTACTTCTAGGAATATTTATTAATTGAAAATAATTCATAAACAGAATCAAATAGAGTTGACAATTAATGAATAACCAAGAGTACATGGAAAGAGATTAGTAAAAGTAAGCAATTGTGGAATAATCTTACAGTACTTTTGAGTGCTTTTAATTTTGTGAATTAAATTATGTGAAATGAGAAATAATTTAGAGTATAATCAAAAGAAGCACGTTTGACACCACAGCGAAGGCCCATATTGAGCAGCAAGTCAACTGCTAGGACTACACAAAGCAAAGTTGGTTGGCAACCAGGTTCCTCAATAGCTGTCATGCTCCAGAAAAGGGCCACTTCTACAGCAGGTTTCAGAAAAAATAAAGGGGATGGACTAACATAAGCATTCCAGAAAAGACAACATGTAAGGGGCAAACATTCCCACCTACTTTCTACTGACATTTTTTATTAGCATCCCTCCTGGCCTCACTTGACATTGTAGGTGACCATGTGATTAAGCTTTAGCCAGTGAAATATGAATGAACGTCTCATGAATGAGGGCTTCCAGAAAGCTCCATGAGAGTAGATTCATGTGAAAAGTTCATTTTGCTCCTCTCTTTTGGGAATAAGGAAGCCAGTTTGAAAGCACAAGAAATAGTGGAAGAAAAGCTGCAAGGAGCCTGAGTTTTCAATCACTGTGTGCTTGCCATACTAGCTTTGGGTGGTCTACTTCTAAACTTACTTTATCTGAGAGAAAAATCAACTTCTAATCTATTTAAGCCATTGTGTTTTAGTTTTCTGTTTTTATCAGTTCTAAGCAATGTCTAACTGATAGAGCACAGACCTCTTATGACATCTATGGCATAGTTTATTTTTCTGTTTGTGAAGACCACCACTTATATAAGGGGAAAACATCTCTTTATAATCCAGTTTACCACAGATGGTAGATTTAATAATAATTTGTGGAAAATGTAAGAAGAAAATAATTTTAAGACGTCAGGGGAATTAAACAGAAGAATGCTTTGAACACTTTGTCTGATTTTAATTGAACTGAAACATC
Organism: Cacajao melanocephalus; assembly: GCA_963573385.1. Taxonomy (NCBI): domain Eukaryota; kingdom Metazoa; phylum Chordata; class Mammalia; order Primates; family Pitheciidae; genus Cacajao; species Cacajao melanocephalus. The sequence goes on from CAUYLG010043926.1 coordinate 54,994, forward strand.
TTTCCTATATCTTGAAAAATCCTCCCAGTTTTCAATGCGGTCATCTCAGTTTCTTATACAGTAAATCTCTGCCCTCAAAACATTTATCCAGGATTTTGAGAATCTGTCCCTCGTCTGGAGGACTTTACTGTAGAGAGTCCTCTTCAGTGCCTTCGTTCACTCTTTCACTGTTCCTTTTTATTCCGTCTATTTCATTCATCCTCAAAAAAGTGCTTAAGCATACTGTGTAACTTACTCAAAATTATGCTAAGTATTATGAAGGAAGCCACAAGAAAACACACAAAAAAGCATGCCTATTCAACTTGACAATGTCATGTATCTTTTCTGTGAAACTTGGGTAGTACTTTATAACACCAAGTAGAAAATAATTTTAACAATTTGAGGCCGGGTGCGGTGACTCACACCTGTAATCCCAGCACTTTGGGAGGTAGAGGCGGGTGGATCACGAGGTCAGGAGATTAAGACCGTCCGGACCAACATGGTGAAACCCATCTCTACTAAAAATACAAAAAAATTAGCTGAGTGTGGCAGTGCAGGCGTATAGTCTCAGCTACTCAGGAGGCTGAGACAGGAGAATTGCTTGAACCCAGGAGGCGGATATTACAGTGAGCCAAGATCATGTCACTGTACTACAGCCTGGGCAACAGTGCAAGACTCCGTCTCAAACAAAACAAAACAAGAACAATTTGAATTGCTCAGTCTTTACTTCTTTTTTTTTCTCTTTCTTTCTTTTTTTTTGGAGGTAGAGTTTTGCTCTTGTTGTCTCCCAGGCTGGAGTGCAGTGGCGTAATCTCGTCTCACTGAAACCTCTGCCACCCAGGTTCAAGTGATTCTCCTGCCTCAGCCTCCCAAATATCTTGGATTACAGGCGACCACCACCACATCCAGCTAATTTTTTGTACTTTTAGTAGAGACAGAGTTTCATCATATTGGCCAGGCTGGTCTCGAACTCCTGACCTCAGGTGATCCACCTGCCTAGGAAATTAGAAATGACTAATTAAAAATTCTCTATTCTGTGTCCAAGGAATCAACTGCTGAAATACAGATTAGGTGAAGATTGAATTGAGAAGAGTTCAATTTACCCATGTAACAAATCTGCACATGTAGCCCCTGAACCTAAAATAAAAGTAGAAAAAAAGATAACTAATCCCCTCCCAACAAAAAACACTAAAAACCCAAAGTAGACATTTTATTTGACAATCAGCATTATGTATAAAAGATTGATTCAACAGCTGAGCAAAAGCAGTGGGGAGTATGTGATAAGAATGACTCACATTTATTGACCTTTTAGTAATGACTTGGCATATTCTGTTTTACCTGTATGTATTGCCCATTTAATAATAGACAATAATAATGTCACTGCCTCCTGTGCTTGTCAATCAATATCCAGAGAGTAATATGCAACGGTAGGTAACAGTTTTAAGAAGGCTGAGCAACCTATATCTTAGAGAAGAAGGACTGGAATGGGAAAGATTGGGCATCATGGCATTTGAGATCATGTGAAGAAAATGACTGAGTTCAGAACATTCACTATCAGTAGACCCAGATCATAACCCAAGTCTATTTAATCCAATACGAGCTGCTGATCTTTCAGTAGCTACAGATTCCATCAACTGCAAATATCTTTGAGATGTGTACATCTTCCTCGTCATTGTATTTTGGAAAGTGTTGCCCTGACACTGGCCCAAGTAACCACAGTTATTTTCTAAAAATGGCAAGCATTGTTCTCTAAAGGAGTTCCAGGCAATATATGTGACTTAGACTTTTCTAATACACCATAGAAGATTCCCTTAGGCATTCTGGCTTCCAGTATGGGACATTGAATGGTTAAGCAAAAAACAAACCAAACCAAACCAAACCAAACCAAACAAAATCTGTAACAATTTTCTTGATTCATTGCAAAAGTACTCGTGTTTAACATATTTACAAGGGCATAGATTAGGACCATTTGTTTTGGTTCCACCTGTTGATGTTAATCAATAATCTGTTTTAGCACTCAACTACATGAAAGATTTACACTTTCTTTCCATTGGAAAACATTCTTTGAAATCCACACATCCATTTTAGGATCTTCTGTAAAGACTTTTTTTTTGTGCCATTTATAGAAACCTAAGTCCAAAGCACTGAATGTTTCAGACACAAAATAACAATAATAGAAAAATATTCTAGCCCAGTCATTAACACCATTAGGTGTTCAGTCAGTTAGATTAGCATTTCATTCATATAGGCTGTTTTTAGAGTCTCAAAATTATTCTATGAATAATAATAATAATATCCCAAAGACAAACATATAGAGATTGACTTTCAAGGTTTTGGCAAGAGAGGACCTCAGAATAATTTAGTCAAGAATACTTTGGTCCCTACTCTTTTAGTTTGTTATGAACAAAAGAGTGCATATACTATGCATATATTTTGTCAGTAGGGAATCAATTCAACAATGGTATACTAAATACTGTGGGAATATAAGATGATACTTGCCCACAAGAAGGTCCCAACATAGCCAAGGTTAATGAGTAAGTAGGGTGTTGAGTTAAGAAGTATTATTTTGGCAAAAACTAAAGCATACAGACTAATGGATACCTATGAAACTATATTCTTTTTGTCTTCAAAAATGGCTCTAAAGGTGAATCCAAAAAAGAAATTCAAAAAATTGTTTGGGAATTGAACATTATTGTATAAGTAGAAACGTTTATGAGATCTCAACTTAAGATGCTGTTATGCTATGTATCTAAGAGAAAGTCATTTCCGTTTTCTCAGTCTCATTTTTCTCATTTAAAACACAAGGAAGTAAGAAACATCATCTGACTAGGTATGCTGGCTACTGCCTGTAATCCTAGCACCCGGGTAGGCCGAGACAGGTCAATCACCTGAGATCAGGAGTTCAAGACCAGCCTGGCCGACACAGTGAAACCCAGTCTCTACTAAAAAATACAAAAATTAGCTGGGCATGGTGGCCTGTGACTATAATCCCAGCTATCCAGGAAGCTGAGGCAGGAGAATCACTTGAACCCAGGAGGCGGAGGCTGTAGGGATCCAAGATGGCACCACTGCACTCCAGCCTGGGTGACAGAGCAAGACTCCGTCTCAAAAAAAATAAATAAATAAAGTCTGATTAACATACTTTTGAGCTGTCTTTAGCTAACCTAAATCATCTGGAGATGTGTTCTGTGTGTTAGAAAAAGTACTGAATGATAAAGACTAATAAAATATCTTTAAATATAAATAAGTTACTCTTTATGTTGGAATAGTTCTACATCTGTGTGTGTGTGTGTGTGTGTGTGTGCACTCTAATGTGAGCCCTATCAAAGGATGACATCTAGTTGAATTCTTTCATTTAGACTCTATCTAATTGAATTCTTTCATTTAGACTCCAGCTTTCCACTAGGAAATACACCCATGTTCATGGAGTCAGAAGAAGAATAATTTTAGAACTATGCCTATCTCACTACGGAGATCTAGTTCATTAAAGAACAGGTAAAGAGCTGAAAATGATGTGGAAGTAAAGCAAAAATATATGTTAATTTATCCACTGTTAAGTCCATCATTTTCATCTATGTTCTAGTAAGAAGCCACATCAACAGTCTGAGAAACTAACCAACCCAATGAAATTCATTAGTTCGGTCTCACACAGATATTTTCAGAGATCTTTGATTATTTTACATTAAAGCACTTTGTCTACTTAAATTGTGTGCAACAGTGAATAGTACACAAGAGGGAGCTGATATATATTATTAGTTATGCTTTATGGAAGAAATCTTTTTTCCAGGACAGCAACCCAGACTCTGCAGTAAATACCATAAATCAAAGACACCATAAGGCTAATCAGAAGCTGTCCTTCAGCCCTGTTGATAAGGCTGAAGACTGTGGGGTGGATTAACTTCTTCCACCATTGCTTCTTTTAGCTATCCCCACTCCATGTTCAAATAGACATTCTCAGTTCAAATAGGAGTGAGCAAAAATATATTGTAGACTCAGCCTGTGGAAAGATAACTTTACAGCAGAGTTTTATTTTCAATTGGACCATTTTTTCTGGGACCTCTCTGTGTACACAATTAAATGAATGCTCATTTGATTAAACATAAAACTTCTGGGAAGTGGTCTTTTAAATGGCATAATTTTATGTAATGGATATTTTAAAGACAAATAGGACACTGAGTTCAGGATAAAATAGGGACAGATGATGAAACTACCATCAAATTATAACATTTTACTCTGTAGCATTATCTAGATAATTCTTATATGAAATACGAGAACTATCCATTTTATATAGCCAAGATTAGTTTTCCTATTTAAAATGAGTATGTGCTTTCTGAATTATTCATCTATACTTTGACATTATTTTAATTTGTAAATTAGTTTTTGAAGCACTACCATTCCTATCCCATGACTTGGCATTATACCACATGTGCCCTTTTTGGCAAATAATTTACATAGTTAATGTTTCAGGTTTAATTTACGTAAGTAAAAAGAAAACAGCATTTTTCCATTCTTTTCAAATTCATTTCTGATAAGAAAATATTTAAATCCTGTTAAATGACATAACGGGAAAAACAGTGTTTTCTGAAATTATAATGGTAAACCTTAGTGCTGATAACAAATGTGTCCAAAGATTTCACACCATTTCAGATAGACATGTGCATTTATTTGGAAGGCTGAGCTGTTATTAAAAACCCATATATTGTCGTCTGTGTTTTAGAAGAGAATGCTAATGGTAATTCTTTCCATAGTTTGAAAAAAACGGAAGATATATCACTTTAAATGTCCTACCCAATTGCTTGGAAAGGAAGACATCTCTATTTTACCATATTAATGCTTTTCTTTTGGTGAAAATTAAATATGCATAAATTCCTCAGAAGTTTTATTGCTTTTGTTCAATCTGCATTCTCCATCAGAAGTCTCCTTGACCACTGAAATATCTAATGAGTCCTGTCAGTCTTGAGGTTTAATGTAGAAATTATAATCAGCACTATTTATATCATGCATCTTTTCCAACTATATAGGTATGTATCTGTCTCCAAAAGAAAAATGCAAAGAATAACATCGTCTTCCAAATAATTTTTCAACCCCAAATGTTTTATGCAATCTATCATATACTGAGTATGTGTCTTCTAGGTTAAAATAATGCATTGCTGGTATAGTAGTCTATGACAAATATTATAAAATTAATGTGAACAAAACAGTCTAATTCAGAGCATGGCAAATATAAGAATTCTGTAAGCTATGATGTTCCCAGTGTCTCATTTTTCCCTTACACAACACATTTTGTATTTAGTAGACAAATTAAAAAAGATACTGGCAGGTATGAGTATATAGCAGTGAATAGGAAGGAAGATATTTAGAACTCCGTATCTGGAATTTATTTTAAGTCTGATGTGATACCAATTTCGCTTAGGTAAATCTCAAAGAGTTTGACTTCATGAAGAAGATTTCTTTTCAGTTCAGACCCACAAAAATATAACTTCATAAAACAAGTCTAAATTTACTTTTAGTGCTGTGCCAGTGGTTTCTTAGATTGAGGATACATAAGATAATGTATTTGTCTTAGACAGATTTCACAAACATATTGAACTCCTTGATTTCAGAACTTTGCTGTGAAATAGTATCCTGCACCTATCTGGCATGCTAAAATGATTTCCAGTGCAACGTAATCAATATTAAATTAGCACTTAATGGGCTGCTCCCTGGTGATAATGTATTCTCACAGTGAGAATTTACATCTTACATGTAATTATAAATTATAATTCTTAACCATTTTTGAGAATGAAGAAATATGTCCTATTCTTTATTACCTCCTATTGCTTGCCAGTCTCCTTCCTTGGCCCACACCAATCTCACTTAATGAGATTTAACTATCTCTTCAGAGTAATAGAGTATTTATCAGTCACTCTCATTTTAGGTAATCTTTTTGGCTAAAGTCTAGATAGATGTTTATGATTTACTTTTCTTTCAAAATTAAAGGTATCTTAAACATGTTTGCAGTTTGCCTCCACTTTGTTTTCTTAATAAAAATTAGATTTGCCAAGGTAGTACTAGGTATCTTTGAAGCTAAAACTCTGGAAAAACCTAATTCCTATCGTTATTTTTGCCAGAGAGGTGTAGTAATTTGTCTAATACTTCAAAATAATGAAAGAAGCAATTCTAAAGGTTATATTTGCTAAACCTTGGAAGCATGTACATTTTTCTTGCATAGCGATTCAGTATATAGTAGTTTGGTTATTTCCCATCATTAGCTTATAATATGACAAAATAAAGTAAAATTATGACCCATGCACATTTGCTTTCTCACAATGTTTCTGGCACTTTCAGAGAAGTTAATAACTACCATTATCACCAAAGTGCAGCCGACCTCAATTATGTGACAATATATTTATCAAAATAGTGACTGCTCCTGTGAGAATGGGCTACATTAATTCTTGAGTCTGAAAAACAACTTTCTGAGTTTCCCGGTCAAATAGAATTACTCAAAGTAAAATATGGATGAGAATTTTAAAGTGCATATTTTTAACAAACAAATACATGAGCTATGTGGTTTCATTCCAAATGTTTCAGTAGTTAAATAAGCAGAGAGAGTTGTTCAAACATAAACTTATTTGTTTCAAATTTTCTTCCAATTCAGAGTAAACCAATTCAAAGCAAACATAATTACATAGGAAAAATCCTACCAAAAAGGTAGCATAGGCAATAATTTGAATTTCATATTTCTGCCAGTTGCCTAATAAGTAAGCTATGTGAAAAGTATAAAGGAAATTGAATAGTTTATGCAGAAAGGATAAAGCCATGAGTCCCTTGATTCATTTGTTGATTCAGTCAATGTTAAGAAAGTGTTTTTGTGTAAGACACTGTTTTCAGCCCCAAAAAAGTGAAAATGCAAATACACCTGAAATATGATCCCATGCAATGGTGGAGATTACACTTGGGAACAATTAGAAAAAAAGACACCAAATCTAGCCTAGGTATGGGGAATCATTCAGTTCAGGAAACCCTTTGAACCAATGGTGAATATTGAGTGCATCGCAGTAGAATGTGCCTGGAGCTATCCAGCCTCATGTCAAGGGGAGGCGAGAGCATGGAGGACAGCACAAGAAATTGCACTAGGTAAGTAAAATGCTCTCAGAGAAACGTAAGACATTCTGTGTTGCTAAAGCTTAAAATATCAACCAAGATTGGCAAGGAGACTGGAAAGTTAGCCAGGAGGGCCTTACTTACAAAGAAGCTAGCAAATAACAATTCTTTATGGTAAATTTTAAAGTAAAAATAAATTGTAGATATATGGAAATAAAGGACAATGTACTGTTTCTGAATTTCTGAGTGGAAATAGTACAGAATTGAGTTCAACAGAGTGACAAGTCATTCCAGAATTTTTTTAGGTAACCAATAGGAAATCGTTCACAAGCTTATGGTACAAATGCTGCCATATATATTGTTACATTGTTTTATTAATTACTAATTGAAGTCCCTGTTTGGCAGAAAGTATAGACTTTTCTCCTTGAAGTTTCTCCTACCGTTACAAGAATTGAACAATGGACTGTATATTTGTATGCATGCATCTCTATCTATCTATCATCTATCTATCTATCTATCTATCTATCTATCTATCTATCTATCTATCTATCTACCTACCTACCTACCTACCTACCTACCTACATACATATTTATCTCCCTCCCTCCCTTCCTCTCTGTCTGTCTATTTATCTCTCTTTCTCTCTATCACATCAAATGTCCAGTGACACCAGTGGTTTTTCCATCTAAAGACAGTCATTTCTAATTCTAAATGTGGAATGAAAACCAAAAGGCAGATATCTGCAAAACCCAACTTGTTTATTAGTGCCTTTGCTTTAGTTGATACACTGAGGGCTGCCCTTGGGGATCTATGCCCTGGAAAGAGTAGCAGTGATATTCTCACAGTGTCCCAAAATGACACATCTTTTGGTTCATGCCCTAATGCCATCTTTTTTTTCTAAGCATTACCCCAACCAGGATGGAGGGATTCAGAGGAGCTTCCAGTCTTAGCTACAACCTGTGCAGAAACCAGTGCTTTCAAACACAGGCATATACCATGCAGACACCAGCCACCTATGCTTCAACTTTTGCGTAGATCTTGGAGAACCAGCTCTGAATCCCTCCCTCCTTGTGAGAACTTCATTATGTACCTTGGTATCAATTTTTCTTTTTTCTACTAGCAGCTATGTTGAGGCTATACCTCTAGATTCTCCTGACTAAAAATACTTAGAAAGTCAAAATTGGAATCTCACAGTGACATCACTTCCAGAAGGCCCTAAGATCCTCATGCTCATCTTTTTGTCTCCAGGTCAATGAATACTGAAGGATATCCTAATCTTCAAGTGTCTATTTCACACTTCTCTCAGTATATTTGTTGCTTGGTTGTGAAAATACACAGAAAGCATAAGAATTTTAAAAAGCTACTGACTTTGGCTCAAACTTGATCACCATATCCACTACTAACAAGTACAATAATGAATATAATTTTATTGTCAGTAGTGTGAAGACACAAATTCAGACATAAACAATTTAAAGGAGAAAATATATTTCATCTGCAGAATTTCTTCACCTTTTCCACATAACATAACCTAATCACAGGAGCGACACCTCATCATATCCAACTCAAAAAGAGGAGTTATATAGGAGATTATATATTAACATTACAGATGAGTATATTAGAGGCCCTCTTAGAATTCTGCCTACTGCAATATCTAAATCACTATAGCATCATATCTATCTATCTATTTATCTATCTACCTACCTATCTATGTTTTAAGGATTACCAACTGATTTTATTCTTTAAAAAGGTAATATACAGCTACTTCCACCTCTCCTCTTTCTCTCCCATCCTCATTGCTGTAATTATTTTTAATTTGTCATAGTTTATCATTTTGCACTTTATTCTTCAGTTAAAATGATGCAATTGTTTAATCTTCTATATTCAAATGAAATTAGTGTTTACCAGCAGTATTTTTGCCATTTATTCTCTGCTTTTTACTTCTTTGTCTTGATCTCTTGGATGGCTATATATAAACATCAAAAAGTTTCTATATTTTAAATATATATTAAATTTGGAAGAGTGAATATTTCATTTTGCCTTCTTTACTGGATACAATTTTGCTTGGTTAGAATATATTCTTGGTCAGACTTGGTTCTCTTCTGAATTTTATAGACAGTAATCTGATTTCTCTGGCACTGAAAGTTGCAGGGTAGTCCAAAGCCAGCAAGATATTTATCCCTTGTGGGTGACTTGCTCTATTTTTACTGATACTTAAACTAGTCTTTCTTTATCATCGATGTTCAAAAACTTAACCAGAATATGCTTTAGTGCCAATTATTTTATGTTTTTTTCTTTTTCTAACAGAGAAGGAAATGTGTGAATTCAGTTTCTCCTTGGTTCCAGAAACAATGCTTGTATTATATTCAGAATAGTTCTTCCACATTTGTTGGATGCTTTATATTAAGGATGCCAAGGATTCTTAGACTGTACTGTTTTTATCTTCTGAAGCTATGATATCTGTAATTGTGACAATCTCTATTTTTTTCTTTATTGTCATTATTTCAGTTATCACAACATTAATGAAGGTTTTGGCTATCTTATTCTGGTTTCTACATATTATTAATGTATTTATATTTATTATATTTCAATAATTGCTGACCTTTTAAATATTTTATGGTTTATGAAATAATTTTTAAAACAGTCTAGTGTCTTAAAATGTGTTTTATTGAATTTTCGTTAAGTTTTTTAATCATTTAAACTATTCATAGGGAAACTATTTCTCTACCACGTACCAGGGTTACATTTTCTTCAAGATTTTGTCATCTTTAACAGAATATTTATGTGTTGTATGTCTTTTGTTTATTCATGTGTGTGTATGATGTTTGCGTGTGTATCAGAACTTTCCTTTTTATCTTGTTGTTCAAATTGAACAAGATTCCCTTTGCTGAACATTCTTGCTTCTGCCCCCGTACACCCAAGCTTTAGTTGGTCTTTCCTACTCTGCACTTGCATCTTGCAGTTTACCAGCAAAATCTTGGAGGTTGATTTCTTACCTTCATTCTGTTCTCTCAGAACATAGTGGTGGGTGTAGCCAGAGAGCCTCTGAAACCACTCTGAGTTCTTGCTTATGGACATTTATTCTTGTCTTTCTTCTGGGGTCTGAACATCCTGTGTCAGTGCTCATTCCCAGCAGCGAAGAGTGCGTTCCATCAACTTCCACCACAGGTTCACTCTCCCCTGGCAGCATAGCCAACCTCCGGGGTGGTCTTGTGATAGAAGTGGGTGGGTCTACACTGATGATTCTTCATGGTTTTCCACAAGATGCCTATCTGCCTGATATGGTTTGGCTGTGTCCCCACTCAAATCTCATCTTGAATTGTACTCCCATAATTCCCGCATGTGTGGAAGGGAGCCGGTGGGAGATAATTTGATTCATGGGTGTGGTTTCCCCCTTACTGTTCTTGTGATAGTGAATAAGTCTCATGAGATCTGATGGTTTTATCAGGAATTTTCACTTTTGCATCTTCCTTATTTTCTCTTGCTGTCACCACGTAAGAAGCACCTTTTGCATCCCACCATGATTCAGAGGCCTCCCCAGACTTGTGGAACTGTAAGTCCAATTAAATGTCTTTTCTTCCCAGTCTCGGGTATGTCTTTATCAGAAGCGTGAAAACAGACTAATATACAACCCCTTTCCATCCTTCATCTATTCTCTTTCTTCAGAACTAAAACTCTAAATGAAAATTTTAATATTTTCTCTTTTCTTTACTGTTTCTAGAGTTTAGAATGCTATTGTAAAAAGTACCAGACTTTTCTTTTTCTTTTTTTAACCCCTCTTTTTACAACGTTATGGTTGGTTGCTCACTTTTCTGCAGGTGCTTTGGTGTTTCTTCTTCCATCTTATCTTCAACTACCTTTGATTCATTTCACTGGGTTTTGGAGCCTGCTATTCACTACCATCTTCAGTGGTTAGTTTCAGTGATAAGCTCTTCATTTTCAAAATGCTCCAGCAACTCTTGCTGAGGTACAGGTGAGTTGACTATTCTTTCAAATCATTTTCTTGCAAACCAACCAAGGACACTCTCATTTAGGGCCCTATGGCCTGTTGATTTGTGTTTATTATATTTTTTAAGTTTTTAATTTTCTTACCATCTTATCCACACCTCTTCCTGCACTACACTTCCTGCACTACACTTCCAGGCAAAGAATAAGTATGTTTCTCTTCACTTACAGCCTACCACAGAATAGGTACCCAATAATAAGTATGTGCTAAAGGAATAAATGAATAAATGCATCTCTTGTGAATCGTTATCATCCAAAGTACATATGGTATTATGTTATAAAAATAAAGAATAATAGTTTTTTGTTAATTGGCTTATGTAAGAAAGCGTATAAATTGTCTTGCATTTTCTTACACTAAATCGAATGGAAAGTTACTACTAAGGGTGTCCTTCCAGAATTTGAATAATCAGTTGTGAGGCTAATCCACATTATCTCCTCAAGACACCTGACAGTAATTACCTCCATGATAAATTTGAAGAAAGAAAATTGCTCTGTTATCTTGAATTTAAGCAACTGATAAAGAATTAAATGAATTTAAATGGAGGATGGATTCTCTAACACCTGGACACTTTGACCACTGAAGTGTACATACCATGTGAGGAATCAGTGGTCTGAAAGCAAGAAAGCCTTTATTAGTGATTTTTTAACCAATATGAGGGTTTTAAACCTAACCTTTTCTACCTAATTACATTTTTACTAACACAAATGATAGAGGGCTGAGTTGCCTAGCTCATGTTTGATGACATTTATATTTACTTAAATTTATTGATTTAATAGGTGTGCCAAGTACTAATACTTATATTAGTATAAGAAAATGTGCTAAAACACTAATAATTTTAAAAGATGGGCAATGCATAGCCCTTTCTCTCAAAATATGCAGCTTAGAAAAAGGCATATTTTTTAAGTAATTCAAGGTAAAACAGAATAAATACCATAAGAGAGTTCAAACTGTTAGGGTGATTCCAGGATGAAAAGGTCACATTAGGGAAACTCTGTGGTTTAGTAAAAAACATACTTGGACTTTGGAATCAGAGAGGCCTGATTCTCCTGCTTATTACATAAACGTATATGGCCTTGATAAATCTCAGTTTTCCCATGTGTAACAGGAGAGAACCTATATGATCCTGTTGACAGGGGGTTTTCCAGCTAACATAGCCTTGTACTTTATAGTTTTTACTCCAGGAATGATAAAGAGAAAGAAGATCTATCTAACATATCATTTGTCCATACTTCTCTCAGAGTGATCATTCTAAATTCAAAGTTGAAAATGCCATTATTTTGCTTTGATTCCTCTCATAGTTACTCATCTTCTGATAAAGCTCAAATAAGATAACGAACAAGTCTCTCCATCATTCAGCATTTGAGTACCTCTTGAATGCTGTCACAGCCACTCTGTATTATGTCCTCCAGAGAAAAGATGTACTAGCCTGTTTGCAGTTCCTCAGACACATCATGAGCCTTCCATGCTTGCATATGTTATGCCTTCTGTTGAAAAAGCTTCCCCAATTTAGCAACAAGCAAATGTCTTATCCTCCATAGATTAGTTTAGAAGTTTTTTCTTATTCTGAGCTTTTCTCTTTGCCCATCAAAGCATCCACTCCTCACTTCTATCTATATCACTCCCATTAGCCTACGCATACCTTTCATTTTAGCATGTATATTATCATTATTTATTTATATATATTAATTTAGCATATGTCTTTTTTCTAAGATTCATAATAGGTATGTGCTAGGTATATATTCATTGATATGTTCTTTCTCCCATGAGACTGTAAGATTTAACAAGTAAGATTTTATTTCTAGCTTAACTTTAAATTTCCAAAGATCCTAATTGCTTATTGAAAAAAGAAAGAAACAATCAATCAACCAGTCAGTTAATCCATGTAGTGAAAAGGCAACACATTGACTGTGCTTCTGCTCATCTAGAATATACAGTGTACCTCCAAATACAATCATGGACCTAAAAAGGGGTGAATGGACAATATGGTTTGGCTGTGTCCTCCCCCAAATCTCATCTTAAATTGTAGTTCTCACAATTTCCACATGCCTTGAGAGAGACCCAGTGGGAGGTAATTGAATCATGGGGCTGGACCTTTCCCATGGTTTTCTTGTGATAGTGAATAAGTGTCATGAGATCTGATGGTTTTATAAAGAGAAATTCCCCTGCACATGCTCTCTCTCTTGCCGGCCACCATGTAAGATGTTTCTTTCTCTTCTATCATGATTGTGAGACCTCCCCAGCCATGTGGAACTATGAATCAACTAAACCTCTTTCCTTTGTAAATTACTCAGTCTTGAGTCATCTTTATTAGTAGTTTGAGGAAAGACTAATACAATGGACAAATATTTCATAGTGACCCCACTGACCATTGATATGATTTGGATCTGCGTCCCCACCCAAATATCGTGTTCAGTTGTGATCCTCAGTATTGGAGCTGGGGCCTAATAGTAGGTGACTGGATCATGGTGGTGAATCTTTCATGAATGGTTTAGCACCATCCTTTTGGTGTTGTTCTCGTAATAGAGTTATCATGAAATCTGGTTGCTTAAAAGTATATGGCATCTTCCCCTTCTCTCTGTCCCTCCTGCTTTAGCCATGTAAGATGTACTGGCTTCCCTTCACCTTCCACCATGATTGGAAGCTTCCTGAGACCTCCGCAGAGCAGAGGCCAGTATATTTCCTGTACACCTCCAGAGTTGTGATCCAATTAAAGCTCTTTTCTTTATAAATTTTTCTATCTCAGGTATTTATTTATAGCAATGCAAAAACTGACTAACACAACCATCATCTTAAGTTTCTAGACTTGGGCAGCAACAACAAAATGTGTTTGCACATCTATGGATTTTGAGATAGAAGATAGATGAAACGTACAATTTGAGATGAAGTTACAGAGTCAGTATCAGAACTATAATCCAGGAATAGAGTCTATAAATTTTTTAATGTGCATCTATACTGAGAATTCTTTCTCTTCCTTCTGTTGTCTCCGTAATAAAAGAATGTTAAGTCTGGAAAAACAAGAGCAAGGATAACAACACATTTCTTTCTTTCTTCTTTTTTTGTTTGTTTGTTTGTAGAAAGTGACTTATTTAAAGAGAGAGAGAAACAGGAGAAGGAGAGAGAAAGAAACAGCTAAGTCTCACACTGAGTGAGAGAATCCAGAAAGATAGAATCCAGGAGAGGAAAGCAGCTTCCACACTGAATGGAAGGGAATAGAGAGAGATGGAGGTTAGGAGAAGAAGACAGGCTTCCATGAGAGAGTGTGGAAGGGGACTCCAGAGGGGAAATCCAGGAGAGACAAAAATACCTTCCACGAAGGGAGTGTTCATAGAAGGGGACCCAAACATGGAGTCCACCAACACATTTAAGATTAACTGTTGATACCATTAGAGGCTTTAGTACAGATTAATACCTGGGTGTTATAACACAATCAGATATACAGAGGAAGCTTTTTAAATCAAAGTACTCTATTTGTTTTCATAAACACTGATTCAATTTAAAAACTGATCAGAGAACAGATTGGTCATGAGTGACATTTAAGATTTCAAGGGAAAAACAGTACCAAAAAACAAGCAAAGAGAATAGCCAATAAACCTTATTACATTTAGATGTCCTGTCTAAATCTTTTCCTTCCTCTCTCCCTTGCCCCTGGTTCCTCAACTTTTGAGACTCAAAAATTTCTCAAATATTTATCTCATATGTAAATTTTCTGGTTCTGAAATCAAATATATTTCAGAAGTGTGAGGTTTTAATCCTATGCTTTTCTGGCACATATTTTGTTTCTTATTTCCAAGTTTATATAAACTGATTATTATGAACTATAATTCTGAGCTACCTTGTTCAGTTATGAAATGTATTGATTATTCTTGCTTATGCATACTAAAATATCCATTTAATTGCTCAAAACTTGGGAAAGATGTTTTAAAATGTTGATTTCTATTTGCATTTGTAGAAGCAAACATCTTTGTTATTAAAAGTTATTTAAGAAAACATATTTAGTACTCATAGTATTGAAACCCATTTAAAATGGAGATTCTTTAATAATAGATACCTGAGTTCCCATAAAAAGATTTGTCTTCTCATTTCAAAATGCTATTGGTGGCAATAAGTCAAGAAGAGTCAAGATAACAAACTGTTCTTTGTGGCACTGGAGAATAAGAAACTCCCCTTTATGGTATTAAGAAAATCATTAAGTTAATTAATAGTACATAAAAGTACTGAACAGATTTAAATGCATTTTGTGGATTCATGATTTTTCCAACACCTAGTCAAAAATATGCAACACAGTGAATTTGAAAAGTCTCCCCTTCCTCCTATTTTTTCTTTTTCCTTTTTAAAAAATCTCTTTTGTTTTTCACAAAAACATTATGATAACTAATAATATTATGAGTATCAGTAATGGAACTATTACTTTTTAGCATACACGCTGCTAGGCATCTCATGACTGGTATTCAGCCTTCTACCAATTCGTCAAATCAGGTAACTTTGCTGTATTTCTTCTCTTTTTCCCTCTGGATATACTACTGTTTTTATTCCACTCTGGGCATCACCTGGCTGACGCATTAGGTCTACAATATCCCTTGCTCTTTGGGTTCCAGTTTGTTTCACAGTGGGAAGCTCTGTTGAGAGGTACAGAAAAGGCAGGAGGTGAGTGAGGAAATGGCCATTGATTTTTTTTTTTTTTTTTCTCTCTCTCTCTTCTCTTTGTTCCCTGTGTTGGCTGTATCCCTCTACTGAGAGCACTAGCTCCCATTAGGTGGGAATCTCCCTAAAACCACCTTCTCCGAGGCAGTGACAATGCCTAATACTTACCCCAAACTCTTTAACAGCTTTATATTCTTTCATTGGTCCTGGGTCTCATTCCTCCTGACTTCTCTCAGCATCTTTGCTTTCCTAAATTTATCCGGTGCTGTGGTTTCTTTCTCCAAATGTCTTAAGTGGATCTTAGTGAAATAGACAGTTATCACAGATATCTCCTTCTTTATTTTGAAATGTGTAGCATATACCCTGTCTGCCACTTGAAATCAAAATAACACCCTTTTTTTACATTTAACATATTTAACGCAGATTGAAATCTGCACAAGGGATCATGTAATCTTCTTCAACTATCTACTTTTAGATCTCAAACATCTGATTTGACATTTACATCCTCATCTTCTCCCCACCCTGCACTGTTAGAGATGAACCTATGTATTCAGCTAAAAATGATTACATACGATAAATATAGTATATATATAGATTTATAATATATATATGATATCATATATATATATATATATATATGTGAGTCTTATCTTGACAAATAGATTATATAGTTTTGAAGACAGGAACAAAGCCTAATGAATCATTTTTTATTTCTTCCTAATTTTTTAATCCCTAAAATTCCATGGGCATATGAATCTCCAATAAATCTTACCTGCTTTACTGTTGTTATGTGATCCAATTGTATTAGAAAGTTAACAAAATCCTCCCAATTCTTCTGCTATCAAATTTCAGCAAAGGAAAAAAACACATACAATATAAATAAATTAATTAGAGTAGGTTCTTGTATTTTACTGTAAGGTTGTTGAATAAATTTTGTTTTTCATATAAATTATATTTTAGGTATTTATTATCAGGATCAAATTTTATTTGGGGAAAATTTGATCTCTGTGCTTTAATCTCATGCCAAAGATCAAATAAAATATTATGGAAATCATTTTGATATTACTTTTACTGTGAATTGCAAATGGAAGTCAAAGACAATTAGAAAAACATATTTGGCTATAAATATATATTCCTGTATCAAGAATTTAAAATAAAAACTTATAAGCCAGCCCTACCGTTTTCACCTTTGTAAACTTTTCTTTCTTTTGCTTATTTTTGATTATTTAATTAGAGTTTTGGAGGAAAGAGCAGCTGGAAGCCTTGAACCTTTGTTTTCTAGAAAAAACACTGTTATGTAATCTTAAAAATTCAGTTTATCATTGGCCATTAGTTAGAAGGGAGTGTGGTGGACATAATTTAAATGTAAAAGTTTACATGACTTGATTTTCCTGATGACTAATCCTAGAAGGCTTACTTGCCTTTCCTGTAGCCTTTGACTTTTAGAAAAATATGTAGTAACATTGATGCAGGATTTTTCTTGAGTCTTTTGCCAGACTCACTGCAGGGTACCCCCTCTGTTTGGCTCCTGGCATTCAACCCCTTGCAGGAGGGAGCATGTGAGAGAGCCAGTGTGGAATTCAGCTGGCTATGCCAGCACCTACACAGAATTGAGATCTATGCAGGGCCTGTGGCCAGACCAAGTGTGTCACCTTGAGGGGAATGTAGCGGCACTCAGCTGAGGGTGCCTGCAACTCAGAAGTCCCAGAGCGGGTGTTACAGTGTGCCTTTAGTTCCATTGTTCACGGATGGCAATGTGTTAGCAGCTTAATTGGCCCCTTTCCTCAATGTGTGGGGCGACACCCCTCTATTGGCAAGGGCAAAGGGCTGGTGTGACAGCCTTTCTGGGTACCCATACTCGGTGGGTCCTGAGCTCTTTTCTGGTGTCCAAGAAGGATGAGGTCAGATAGACAGCTGAAGGATGGTGAAGGTGGAGAATTTTATTGAGCAATGAAAACAGCCCTCAGGGGAGAGGGGGGATGGGAAGGGCAGGCCATCTTCCCCAAAGTCAGGTTATCTCTTCACTGGAGTCAGGTCATCTTCTCCTCTACTTACTGAGTCCAGGGTCTTTATAGGCACAGGATGGGGAGTGAGTGCTGATTGGTTTGTGAGTATGCAAAAGAGGTTAAAGTAAAAAGCATCATTCAAAGGTGGGCACAACAGTGTAGAAAACCAATTAGGAAAGCGTAGGTACAGGTAAAATAGCTAAAGGGTGGGCTTCAATCAATCACAGGATAGCGTGCCAAGCAGGAAGACAAGTTTTCAATCCAGTCCAAGGATTTAACTTGTGTTTTGGCTTTCAGGCTTTAAACGGTCTTCAGCTTGGTGGTGGGATTTCACTGGGTACCCACCCCTATCTACTTAGTCATTTGGCTGCCTCCTGTCACTATCAATATCTTATTGATACTAAATATTATTTTCACATGTAGTTATTAGATAAAATGTATGTAAAATAGTGTGCTTGAACCTGTTGTGTTAAGGAGCAAGTTTAGCCTTACAGGCCTTAACAAAAATATGTTTGTTCATTGGATTTAATACAGCACAGAACTGTACTTGAAAGCAGTAGTCAGAAAGGAAGACAACCCAGGGAGAAGTCTGGTTCTTTTCACAAAATACGCATTTCTTGAACCAATCCATCATCCAAAAATGAAAAGTACAGACAATAATAAACAAGAAGGCTTGATGGCCATTCCCGAGTTCAAGTTTCTATTACTTGACTGCAATTCAGTGAGCATTACTGTTTCTCCAGATTATAAAGCAAGAACAAAATTATTATATTATTATTTCTTTGAGCAGTGATGGGATAAACAGGAAGCATTAGGAATTAGAATTGTTTTTCTTTTTTAAATTTATATTTATCCTGGTAGTAGATAACATAATTTGTTGGTATATTGTTACTTATTTTAAATAACCTTATTGAGATTCAGAGATCATATGAGGAGTGCCTTGTGTTGAGCTTTTATTTATTTTTTTATTTATTTTATTTTTTTTTTTAGAAAGAAAGAAAAAGAGAGAAAAGAAAGAAAGAGTGAAAGAAAGAAAGAAAAAAAGGATGTAAGAGAGAAACAAAGAAGAGGAGAAAGAGAGAGGGAGAACGGGATTCTTGTTCTATTGCCCAGGCTAGAATAAAAGTAGAGTGGTTGTCAAA
>CAUYLG010043927.1:0-53519 GCA_963573385.1 Cacajao melanocephalus
AGCAGAACCCAGGGCAAGGGCCCACCTCATCCAGGTCTGAGGGCAGCACTGTCCAACTCTTTTTGTTTGTTTGTTTTGAGATGGGGTCTTTCTCTGTTGCCCAGGCTGGAGTGCAGTGGCATGATCTTGGCTCACTGCAACCGCTGCCTCCTGGGTTCAAGCAATTCTCCTGCCTTAGCCTCCCTAGTAGCTGGGATTACAGGCATGTGCCATCACGTCCAGATAATTTTTGTATTTTTAGTAGAGGCGGGGTTTCACCATGTTGGCCAGGCTGGTCTTAAACTACTGAACTCAAGTGATCCACCCACCTCAGCCTCCCAATGTGCTGGGGTTATAGGTGTGAGCCACCACACCCAGCCAGTGTAGGTATTTTGACCACCTTCCATGAATGGCATTTTGAATAACGAATCCTTTCTAGAAGATTTTCAATGTACTTTGCCCAGATCCATCTGTGGCAGTCACAGCCTTATGATATGTATTTCTTAAATAATCAAGATTTGAAAGACAAAGTGTTCCTTTATCCAAGGGTTACGGAATGAATGCTGTGTTAGTAGGCATAAAAATAACATTAATCTCCTTGTACATCTCCATTGGAGTTCTTGGGTGACTGGGTGCATTGTCAATGAGCAGTAATATTTTGAAATAAATCATCTTTTTTCTGAGATAGATCTCAACAATGGGCTTAAAATATTCAGTAAGCCATGCTGTAAACAGACATCCTATCATCCTGGCTTTGTTATTCCATTTGCAGAACACAGACTGAGTAGATTTAGCATAATTCTTAAGGACTCTAGGATTTCGGAATGGTAACAAACATTGGTGCCAACATCAAGTCACCAGCTGCATTAGCCCCTAACAAGAGAGGAAGCCTATCCCATGAAGTTCTGAAACCAGGCATTCACTTTTTCTAGCTATGAAAATCCTAGACAGCATCTTCTTCCAACAGAGGGCTGTTTTATCTACATTAAAAATATGAGGTCAGGTGCAGTGGCTCACACTTGTAATCCCAGCACTTTGGGAGGCTGAGGCAGGAGGACTGCTTGAGCCCAGGAGTTCAAGACCAGCCTGGGCAACATGGTGAACCCTACCTCTACCAAAAAAAAAAAAAAAAAAAAAAAAAAAATTAGCTAGGCATGGTGTGGTGGCACATGCCTGAAGTCCCTGCTACTTGGGGAGCTGAGGTGGGAGAACAGCTTGAGCCTGGGAGTTTGAGGCTGCAGTGATCCATGATCACACCACTACACTCTAGGCTGGGTGACAGAGAGCAAGACCTTGTCTCAAGAATAAACAACAACAAAAAGAAAAAGAAAAAGAAAATGTGATATTTAGTGGAGCCACCTTCATCAATTATCTTAGCTAGATCTTCTGGATAACTTGCTGCTTCCTCTTGCACTTAGAGATGGCTTCTTTCATTGACGAGCTCAGTTCTGTTAGCTTCAAACTTTTCTTCCGCAGCTTCCTCACTGTTCTCAGCCTTCACAGGATTGAAGAGAATTAGGGCCTGGCTCTGGATTAGGATTTGACTTAATGAACTATTGTGGCTACTTTAATCTTCTATCCAGACCATTAAAACTTTCTCCATATCAGCAATAAAGCTGTTTCACTTTCTTATCATTCATGTGTCCACTGAAGTAGCACTTTGAATTTCCATTATTTTTTAAATTTTTTTGAGACAGGATCTTGCTCTATCACACAGGCTAGAGTATAGTAGCATAATAATAGCTCACTACTGCCTTGAACTACTGGGCTCAAACCTCCTGCTTCAGCCTCCTGAGAAGGCAGGACTACAGATGCTCGCCACTGTGCCTGGCTATTTTTGTTTGTTGGTTGTTTGGTAGAAATGGTGGTGGGGGAGTCTTGTTATATTACCAGGGCTGGTCTCAAACTCACGGTCTCAGGTGATCCTCCCACCTCAGCTTCCCAAAGTGTTGCAATTACAGGTAAGAGCCACCATACCCGGCCCAGCACTTTTAATTTCCTTCAAGAGGCCGGGCATGGTGGCTCACACCTGTAATCCAAGCACTTTGGAGGCCAAGGCGGGCGGATCACCTGAGGTCAGGAGTTCAAGACCAGCCTGACCAACATGGTGAAACCCTGTCTTAAAAAAAAAAAAAAAAAAATATTTCCTTCAAGAACTTTACCTTTGCATTCACAATTTGACTAAGTGGTTAGCACAAGAGACATAGCTTTCAGCCTATCTTGCATTTTGACATGCCTTCCTCACTAAGCTCGATCATTTCTAGCTTTTGATTTAAAGTGAGACATGCGACTCCTCCTTTCTCTTGAACACTTAGAGGCCACTGTAGGGTTACTGGTGTAATTCCAATATTTTTGTGTCTTAGGGGATAGGGAGGCCCAGAGGGAGGGAGACTAGGAAATGACCAGTTGGTGGAACAGTCAGAACACACATAACACTTATCAATTATGTCTGTTGTCTTATATGGGCCCAGTTTGTGGTGCCCTAAAATAATTACAATAGTAACATCAAAGATCACTGATCAAAGATCACTGTAACAGATATAACAATAATTTACAATGCTTGAAATATTCAAAGAACTACCAAAGTGTGACATAGAGGCATGAAGTGAGCACATACTGTTATAAAAAATGGCACCAACAGACTTGCTCAACAGGGTTGTCATAAACTGTCAGTTTGTAAAAAAAAAAAAAAAAAAAAAAAAGTTATCTGAGAAGTCTAATAAAGCAAAGTACAACAAAATTAGGTGTGCCTGTACATACACACCTATGATCAAGTTTAATCTATAAATCAGGTACAGGAAGAGATGAACAACAAAAACTAAATAGAACAATTATAACAATATGCCAGCATCACTACTCCTGCACATTAGGGTCATTATTAAGTAAAATAACACAAACACTGCAAAAGTTTGACAGTCAGTAATAACAGTTAATCTGATGACTTAGGCCGTTACATGGGTGGGCAGCATATACAGTGTGGATCTGCAGGAGCAAGGGATGATTCACGTCCTGGGAAGGGCAGAGAGGTAAGGTGTAGGATTTCATCATACTACCCAGAATGGCACGCAACTTAAACCTTATGCATTATTTATTACTGAAATTTTCAATATTTTTCAGACCAAGAGTAACTAAAACTATGGAAAGTGAAACCACAGATAAGGGGGGATTACTGTAATTTAACCTCATAGTAATTCAAAGTCATAATAATCATAATCATTAATCTTGTATACTGTTTAATTAAAATGATAGCTTGTGGAGTTGTGGTGACCAGTTTTCACTTATACTAATTAGTGGTTTCTGTGCTTTCTGCAGCAAGTTTATCAGTTAGTTATTGCTTTTCTGTTTACATTTTCTTTTTTATTTTCTCAGCTCTTCCTGGTAGACCCTGCTACTGTACTTACCTCTATGACATGTGCTACCTCATTCTCATCCACTTCAAAACTATCTATCTATCATGTAAAGGTATAAGGTCTAAGCCAGGGCAGACTATCCAGAGATAAAATATATAAGCTTTAGAGAGGCTGAGGCGGGTGGATCGTTTGAGGCCAGGAGTTCAAGACCAGCCTGGCCAACATAACAAAACTCTATCTGTACTGAAAATACAAAAATTAGCTGGGCATGGTGGCACACACCTGTAATCCCAGCTACTAGGGAGGCTGAGGCACAAGAATCGCTTGAACTGAGAAGGTGGAGGTTATCGTAAGCTGAGATCATGCCACTGCACTCCCACCTGAGTGACAGAACAAGGCTCTGTCTAAAAAAAACAAAATATGCGTGAGCTTTAACTATACCAAGTATTTCCTCTGGGGTCTTAGCTTTATTCCATATAGCTGAACTTGCCATGCAAGTGTGCTATTAATTTACAGGTATATTAGGTTTGTTCAAAAGTAACTGCGGTTTTGACCATTACTTTCAAAATAAATTAATAAATGTTAATAAAGGTACAACCAACTTGTAATTATTATACTACACTAAATCTCACTTTAATGTTTTTCAACATATTTCTTTTGTACTATTGATACTGCATACAGTTTTAAATTATACTTTTATAAAACCTTTAACAATATTTTACTATGTAAAATAAAAATTACTAACCAACACCATATTAAACATCATAAATGACATTACATATTTGTCCTACTTAACAATTTTGTTATAGCTGGGTCTATGGGCCCCATATTAACACATCATTTTAACTTAACTCATTTTAAAAACTTACAAATCAATTATAAATAATGTAGAATACTAACTTTAGAGTTTGCATAGCCATGCTTAAGGAATTATAAAGAGATGGCTCTCCATGGCAGGTCATATCCACAGCTTTCTTCAAAGACGTTATATGTTTTCTTGGGTTTCCTAAAATAAAAATAATCTTTTAATAAAATCCTATATATTACAAATACGAATAATCTCCTTATAGACTAGCATATTTTAAAATAATATTAACCTAGAGTGCATTTTTACTCTTAATATTTCCATATTTCATCATTTTTAAGACCAATACGTTTTCACATTTTAACATCTCTGAAATCAGCATGTGTTTAACAATCACTGGTAGCCAGCAGCACTTGTAATACAGTTGTCTTTGCCTGCTCATATGTGAACCTACAAATAAGTCTTCATATGCTGTTACTTCAGCTGCATTATGTACATTGTCCTCTTTATGGTGAGTTTAACTGCCATTTAAAATGTTTTTTAGGGCTGGACGTGGTGGCTCATGCCTGTAATCCCAGTACTTTGGGAAGCCAAGGTGGCCAGATCACCTGAGGTCAGGAGTTCGAGACCAGCCTGGCCAACATGGTGAAACCCTGGTCTCTACTGAAAATACAAAATTAGCCAGGCATGATGGCACGTTCCAGTAATCCCAGCTATTTGGGAAGCTGAGGCAGGAGAATCGCTTGAACCCAGAAGAGGTAGGGTTGCAGTGAGTCGAGATTGCACCATTGCACTCTAGTCTAGGCAACAAGAGCAAAACTCTGTCTCAAAAACAAACAATAAAATGTTTTTAGATAGGTTGTTAATACAAAAGCCTATATTTTTACGTAGAAAGGTGTGGAACACAGCAGAGAGGGATACATTTATTATCAGTGAAGCAAATATTCATTAGTGGAAGAATGTATGCAATTCCATATTTTTCTTGAGGTAAGAAATTAAGAGCTTTGCAAGACCTAAGAAAGGAACATTCCCACAAATAGACAAAGCTGTGTTATCTGCTCCTACCAAACAGCATCTGAAAAGATTGTCTATCTTATACCAAGCAATTCAAATGAAGGGGGAAAAAGCTGCCAAATTCTTTTTTTTCTTTTTAATATAAAACTTTTTTATAGATAGGATCTGGCTCTGTTGCCCAGGCTGGAGAGCAATGGGGTGATCTTGGCTCACTGCAACCTCTACCTCCCAGGCTCAAACCATCCTCCCACTTCAACCTCCCAAGCAGCTGGGACTACAGGTGCCCGCCACCATACCCGGCTAAATTGCTTTGTATATTTTTGGTAGAGACAAGGTTTTGCCATGTTGTCCAGGTTAGTCCTGAAATCCTGGGATCAAGCAATCCTCCTGTCTCAGCCTCCCAAAGTGCTGCGATTACAGATGTAAACCACCATGCCAGGCCCCCAAAGCGACAGACAGTCAAATTACCAAGAAGCTAGTAAAACTAATTCATATATCATTTGATATTGTGTTAAAATTTAACTATCAGGACTTTTCTTTCTTAATGGCTCTTAAAAGTATCTTATAATTGATGGAATCTGAGGTTCAATGAAATATAGTATTCTGTAAACAGTTTCCACTTCAGCACTGTCTTTGTATCAATTAATAATCTAAGTACCATTAAATTGATTTTATCATACAATATAATTATAATTCATCAAAGTACTTCTACACTATTAAACATTCCATTTCTAATCTGTCACTATTATACACAATATTGCAAAGAGTATCTTTGTAGAGTGATCATTCTCCTTCCATAACATTTCCCAAATATAATTTCAGGAGCAATTTTTATGCTTTTCTAAAAAATATTAAAGTAATTTATAAGACTATCAGCACTATAAATAACAGTTTCTCTGTGGTTCCACAAGCAACACATTGCTTTTGAAACTTATTTTTGCTCTTTTGAAATATATTAAATAATAAAATATTATGGAATTGGGTGGAGTTTTTTTTGGATCACTAGTTTCCTTTATTTAATTTCTGGTTTGTTTGTTTGTTTTCTGTGTGAATTATGTCTTCCTTGTCTATTCATCAACTTCAAGCTCCCTAGAGTTTTTATTCATCTGAGTAAGTTTTAAAATACTAACCATTTGTAATATTTAATATTTAAGTATTTTAGATTCATAAACTTTAGAGATGAAAAGTACCTTGCTAAGTCCAAATCCCGCATTTCATAAGTGAGAAAATGAATCTAAGCTAGTGAAATGATTTTCCCAAAGACATGTCTACTTAACTACAGAACCAGCAGCACTCAAACCTAGATCTGGCTATCTACTTACTTTCCTACTGTATCATACAAAATGATTTTTTTTTTTACAATTCTCTTGGAAACAGCCCTGCAGAAAAAACAAAATGATTTTTAATCTCCCTCTGTGTTATGGGTATAAGAAAAAAGCACACCACAATAGTGTCAGCGTGGTTTACAGCAGTGGTCTGATTGGAGGGAAAAAAGGTGCCTTCAAAGGCCTGTCAGAATCTCCAGAGAATTTTTCATCTTTATACATATGACTTCACTAACATCTGTAGAAAACAGCTGAGGCTGGGCACAGTGGTTCACACCTGTAATCCTAGCACGTTGGGAGGCTGAGGCGGGTGGATCACCTGAGGTCAGGAGCTCCAGATCAGCCTGACCAAAACATGATGAAATCCCATCTCTCCTAAAAATACAAAAATTAGCTGGGAATGGCAGCACACACCTGTAATCCTAGCTCCTCGGGAGGCTGAGGCAGGAGAATCACTTGAATCACTTTAACCCGGGAGGCAGAGGTTGCAGTGAGCCATTGTACTCCAGCCTGGGAAACAGAGCAAGAGACTCCTTCTCGGTGGCAGGGGTTGAGGGGGCCAGGGAAAGAAAGTAAAAGAAAACTGCAGGTTATTTGGAGTAGGTAAACTGAGAGGAAGGAAGACTGACCCTATATCCCTACCTTAGGGGAACCATCCTTCTCCCACTATATAATAATCCTGCTTAGTTCATGTGGTGCTGACCCTACTTCTATCCTGCTCTGGACATAGGCAGGTAATCCAAGCACACAAACAAAATACTTCATTCCTTGGTCACTTTGTTTATGGATGGGCAGATCATAATCAGGCCAATCAGGGTCCTCCCTAGAGTTGTGCTGAAGCCATGGGCTACTGGTACCATGTAAACTGGGACTATTAAGAGATATCTTTTCAAATTCCAGAAAATCTATCAGCAGATGAAGCCAGACAAAGCCACGAAGCCAGACAAAGCCACGACCCCAACATATGCAGCAACTATATATGAAATCAGCCCACCTTTCAGCATAAGCCAAAAATTCTTCTGCACTTAAGCTAGTTTGACATTCTTTTGGTTACTCACAATTAAGTTTCTTGGATCACTCCAGGCCAATGTACATTTGACTCCTCACAGTCATAATGAAAAACTATTGATGAAGAAAGTATGTCATTTCCCTTATGTGTGTTGACAAAGATAAAAGGTTGAGAACCATTTTTAAGGGATAGTGTATTTCACGGAAAATAAAATAGAATCAGTGTTGCTAATTTGTAACAGCATATATACCAAAGCAAATAAAAACTGCCATTACTATCTTTTGAAACTAAAATTCAGTTAGGTATGTCATGGAAGCAGAAAAATTGATTCATTAGCAATTGCTACAGTTCAGTTTTTATATGTTTTCCTTTTTAAATTAGATGCTTAACTTTTTAGGAATGTAATTTTAAGATTAACTGGATTTTATAAATGTTACAATAATTATATTTTAATATTTTCAGGATAAGCACATATTGATTTTAAATAAAAACATTTATATTCAATGTAATATTATTTACCACTATGCAGAATTCAATTTAAAATCGTTAACCTTATATAATGGTGGGGAAGATGTTATTATTTCACCTAGAGAGCACAGAGGAAGCCTTCACATTACTTATTAAGCAGCCATACAAACAGAGTTACGAGGTTGGGTAAATAAAGCAAAGTCCTTGAGTCATGTAAAGGTAATTTTATGCATACCTGAGAGTTCAGTCAGTTTTTCAGCTCTTTTACTCTTAGTTACAATTATTCCAATCTTGAAATAAAAACAAAAATTATTATGAATATAATAAGTTATTTCCTCCCAATAAGAATACATATAACTATTCCTGTAGATAATATTGGGGCAGAAAAAAAAGAATTTATATAGCTAAAATAAGCTAGTAACTACAAAAGAAGCAACACATGAGAAACTTTTTCTCATGGTGTTTTTGGCAAATAAATTTAGCTATGAGTTCAATGTACATTGTTTAACTTTCAGAGTTATTATGCTTTTCATTGATAAGTATGCCAGAAACTGGTTAAACAATCTGGGTAATTCACAAAATATATGTCCAATTTTTAAAAACTAAATTACAGCCGGGCGCAGTGGCTAACGCCTGTAATCCCAGCACTTTAGGAGGCCAAGGCGTGCAGATCACGAGGTCAAGAGATCGAGACCGTCCTGGTCAACATGGTGAAACCCTGTCTCTACTAGAAAATACAAAAATTAGCTGGGCGTGGTAGCACACGCCTGTAGTCCCAGCTACTTGGGAGGCTGAGGCAGTAGAATTGCTTGAACCCGGGAGGTGGAGTTTGCAGTGAGCTGAGATCAGGCCACTGCACTCCAGCCTGATGACAGAGCAAGATTCCGTTTCAAAAAAAAAAATTTAAATAAATAAATAAATAAATTACATTTGGCAGCAAAATAGGAATCTAATTCTGAATTCTGTTACTTATATACATACCTGACTAATAGGATTTTGATCAAAATATTCCTCTACAAAGTATTCCAACAACTGTTTAAACAAAAAAAAGACATACTAGATAAAGGCAAAATAACAACCATATAAAACATGTCCAATTGATGTTTATGAAAGCTGTTTATCAAGCCTCACTTCTCATGACTTTTAACTTACAGATTTTCAAAATATATTAATAAAAATATTAAATAATAAAAACCTTAATTTGAAATGGTGGGTGATGAGATAGGTTTGAACTAGATTTTAAAAGATGGAACCATCTGGATGTGCCAGAAAAAATTTAAACAAGGGAAAGGTCCAATGAAGAGAGATGGGAGAATGAGCAGAATTGAGAACAGGTTTTGTTGAATTAGGAATAATACGAACGTGTTTGTAATCAGAGGAGAAAGATTTAAGTAAGGCAAAGAAGAACGAAGATTCAATAAAGAAAAGGAATAACTGACAAAGCAAGATCCTGATGTGGGGTGGGAGGATAGAAATTAAAAACAAATATTTAGCTATGTTGGTTTATAATTTCTTTAAATGACCTGGTAGTACTTCTACTTAGCTATCTTTAGTATTAACTAAAAATACAAAGCAAAAAACATTTTTTAAATTGCATTCTTTAAAAATATCCTTTAGAATCCAGTGTTCTTCCCCACTTTTTTAGTAAAAATTAAAGTGATTTTAGTACAAATTTAAATGATTTAGTATAAATTTAAATTTTACCTTTAAAGTACATGTCAGTCTATTAGGCTTTAAATCTTGGTCTTCCATTGTTCTTGATCCATCTACTACCACATAAAGGTGACGCATCTACCAGAAAAAAGAAAGGGCCAATTTCAAGTACTTGTTTTGTTTTGTAGAAACTGGGTTGGTCTCACTTTGTTGCCCAGGCTGGTGTCAAATCCCTGGGCTCAAATAATCCTCCCACCTTGGCCTCCCAAAGTGCTGAGATTATAGGTATAAGCCACTGTGCTCATACCTCAAGTGCCATTTTGACTAGTAAAAATGATATTTAATAATTATATATTCTATGCATATATTTTTAATGTATTATTTTAAAAAGTTTGTTTTGCTATTGTTTTTTCTAGTAAGCTAGAATGTTTCTCTAACCCAAACTAGTTCTGTACTAGTAAAAGAAAAAATAATGACATACCATTCCAAGTCGAACTTGTCCATGGTGCTCAAATACTCTGTTAAAATTATACAAACATTTTAATGGAATTCCATGTACTATCCCCCACACAAAAAAATAAATACAACTTTCCAATTGACCTCCTTTTTCTTTTTTTCTAATTCTGATTAAGAATGTCATAATGTGCATTTTTTAGTGGAGTAAATAACTAACTTATGGAATACACATAATTATAGGTATTGTAGATAGTCACTAAAGACCATTTTCCTGCTGAGGCAAGGGTAAGTGGCTAGTTCTTTCCCCATGGTCAGAAGGCAACAGGTCAGCTCCCTGAAACACAGTTGAAATGAAGTACTGAGGAGTGTTTATAGCTAGAAAGGCTTAAATGAATATCTTTTACCTTTTTAACACACATAGGAAGAGGTTACATACCTTTTTCTCTTTGCCTTAAATAGAATGTCTTCTATTGTAGCTTTAAGTGATCCAGATTCATCTTCTTTAAGAATCTCCCTGTAAGTCATAATTATTTGTTTGAAAAGATAAGCTAAAATGATTACCAGCCCAAATGAAATGAAAATATATCTCCACATAAAGATTTACATGTGACTATTCATGGCTGCATTTTCCTAACAGCCAAAAACTGTAAAGAACCTAAATACCCACAGACTAGTGAAAGGATAAACAATAATGTGGCATAAGTATAGATGGGACTACTACTATTCAGCGATAAAAAATGAATGAAGTATTAATACATGCTGCAACATGGATGAGTCTTGAAAATAGGTGAAAGCCAGCCACAACAGACCACTTATTATAGTCACATAGTGCTTACTGACAGGGATACATTCTGAGAAATGCACTGTTAGGCAATTTCATCATTGTGTGAGTATCAATAGGGTATACTTACACAAACCTAGATGGTATAGCCTATCCCACGCCTAGGCTACAAACCTGTACAGCACGTTACTATACTGAATATCTGAGACAACTGTAACACAATGGTCAGTATTTATATATCTAAACATACGTAGAAAAGGTATAGTAAAAATACCGTATTATGAGACCACTGTCATTTATGCGGTCTTCGACCAAAACATCATTATGCAGGACATGACTGTATATGGTCACATTTTTGTGAAATGTCTAGAAAAGGTTAAATTTAGAGACAAAAAGGTAGATTAATGATTGACTAAGGGTGGAAGTAGGAATGAAATTAATTGTAAATGGAGATGAAGGATCTTACTGGAGTGGTTAAAATATTCTAGAACTGGTTTATGGTGACGGCTGCAGAGCTCAGTAAATTTTCTATTAATAAAATCACTTAATTGTACATTGGAAATGGGTAATTTTAACATACGTAAAATATACCTTAAGAAAGTTGTTAAAAAAAAAAAAAAGACAACGTCTAAAAGACAGGGCAATAATGCTCTCCTTACCATGTTCTTTCATAGCCTCCTTCCCATCGCTTAGTTCTTTCAGGTTCTTCATCCATTTTTTTAAAAATGTATTTTATTATTCAATAATCTGTAAAAACCATTAGAATTTAAGCTATTAAAGAGGATTGTTACAAAATGCATCCAATTAAATTAGAAAATTAGACACATATATAAAGTAAAAAAAAAAAATCAGAATGCCAGGTCATCTTATTCTTTGCATTTTACTCAATAATTGTCATTAGAGAAAAATCCTCATAGAATTCCATTTCTCATTTCCAAGAAATAATATGAACACTTACACACAAACTTGGCACCAATAAAAATAAGCATCTTTTTACAATTTGTAAAAGAACAAAAATGCTTTATAGATGTGTCACATGACAAACTGTAGAACTGTGAGGAGTACGAGTGTAGCTGAACAAGATTAGACACAACTAATTATTATTATTATTTTAATAAAGATGGTGTTTCACCATGTTGGTCAGGCTGGTCTTGAACTCCCGACCTCAGGTGATCTGCCTGCCTTGGCCTCTAAAGTGCTTGGATTACAGGCATGAGCCACCACACCCGGCTTGACACAATTAATTATTATAGCTGAGTGATATATGTGATTCATTGCACTATCTCTCCATCTTTGTGTATGTCTGAATTTTTTCATAATCAAGTTTTTAAATGACATTTATTATTTACAAATGGGTAAATGCTTATGGGTCATGATTTTTTAAAAAAAGACGAAATTAAACATAGTTCTTTGAGACATCTCCAAACTGCTTTCCATAGTGGCTGAACTAATTTACATTCCTAGCAACAGTGGAGAAGCATTCCCTTTTCTCCACAACCTTGCCAACATCTGTTATTTTTTGACTTTTGATAACACCCATTCTGACTGGTGGTGAGATGGTTTTGTGGTTTTGATTTGCATTGTGGTTTTGGTTTGCATTTCTCTAATGATCAGTAATGTTGAGCATTTTTTCATATATTTGTTGGATACATGTATGTCGATCCAACAATGCCATTACTTTCTAGTAGAGACAGGAAAAGTCCCTGAAATGCTGGGATTACAGGCGTGGCAATGTTCTCAATGTTTTTAAACTCAAATTCTTGGCAGGACATAGTGGCTCAAACCTATAATCCCAGCACTTTGGGAGGCCAAGGCAAAAGGATCACTTGAGTTCAGGAGTTCCAGACCAGCCTGGGGAATAAAGTGAGACCTCGTCTCTACAAAACATCAAAAAATTAGCTGGGCGAGGTGACGAGTGCTTGTAGTCCCAGCTACTTGGGAGGGTAAAGCGGGAAGATGGCTTGAGCCCAGGAGAGTCGCTGCAGCGAGTTGTGTTCACTACTGCACTCCAGACTGGGTAACAGAGTGAGATCCTGTCTCAAAATAAATCAACAAAAAAAGAAACTGAGAGATTTTCGGCTGATCACATCAAAAGACTTCTCATATATATATATATATATATAATCAGTGGTCCGTTTCCTGGAATCCAACCCCAGACAATCCACATCCCTCAGCATATGCCTACTGGTGTTATTACCGTTACATGAGCTCGGAACAGTATCTGCAAACAAATGAGAGCACCAAACATCGCGACGTAAGAAGCTTTTCCCCATACCTTACCGTACCAAGTACTATGAAACTGGCAAGGGTGATTATTGTCCTTATTTTTCAGGTATGGGATTCAGGGTCAGAGGTTGGTCACTCTCAATCGGGTCACAAACTTGAACCCTGAACCATCATTTCTAAACGTCGCGCTTTTACTTAGGGAGGGAGGGCCTGCAGCCTCCAATGCTACTGGACGACTCCCCAGACGAAAGTTACCTTCCTCTGCCTTCACACGCTCCCTCACATCCTCCTTTCCCATAAGCCCAGGCAGGGCAATTCAGCTTCTGTTCCCCACCACAAAAACCCTCCCAGCCGCCTAGCTAATCCGATGACCTGCCCCACCTCTCCGCCTCCCAGACTTCCACCCGTGGACTCACCGGCCCCGCTGGAAGGACGCTCAGCCGGAAGCTCCGCCCCGCTGCTTTAGGTGCGACCCCGAAGTCCTTCCGCCGCGCGCTGCAGCCAAGCCGAAACGTTCCGGATGTTGCAGGCGGCAGCTGCCGGAGCGGGGCGCTCTGGTGCAGGGCACGCCCGGCGCTGACTTGGTGCGCGGGAAGGGACTGCCTTTCAGCTGGAATTCACTGAGAACCATAAAGAGTGATTGCCATTCGCTCTCGGAAGGTCGAAGGCTCTGCAGCCGTCGACCTGGATTCTGAGGAGCTCGATCTTGTTTTTCTACTTCTAATAGGTTGGGATGAAGGACCCTGGCCATAGAAGCAAGGCCAGAGTTATCCTTGATTCTTCCTGTGTATTTCAGGACTCCTCCGTTGCTCTTACTGTTCATTCGGCTAACATTAATCATCTACTTTGGACCTGATGCATGTCTAAGCACTGAGGAAATAGCAATGAAAAACTGACAAAAATCCTTGCTCTCGTGGAGGTTTCCTTCCCCAAGGGGAGTCAGTATGAAGAAAAACATATACTATATGAAATGGTGATAGTGCTGTGGAGAAAAACTAAGCATTGAAGGGGAAAAATTGCAGTTTAAAATAGGGTGGCGAGGCTGGGCGCGGTGGCTCACTCCTGTAATCCCAGGCATGGAGATTTGGGAGGCCGGGGGCGGGGGGGTGGGGGGGGTGGATCATCTGAGGGCAGGAGTTGGAGACCAGCCTGGCCAATATGGTGAAACCCCATCTCTACTAAAAATACAAAATTTTAGCCGGGCCTGGTGGCAGGCGCCTGTAATCCCAGTTACTCAGGAGGCTGAGGCAGGAGAATCCCTTGAACTCGGGAGGCAGAGGTTGCGGTGAGCCGAGGTCGCGCCATTTTCACTCCAGCCTGGGTGACAGGAGCAAAACGCCGTCTCAAAAAATAAAGTGAAATAGGGTGGCCAGGAGTCCTCACTGAGAAGACAGTTAAGCCATGACCTGGATGAGGAGGGGTGTTAACCCTGCTGATACCTAGGGAAAAAGCTCTTCAGACAAAGAGCTGCAAGTGCAAAGGCCCTGAGGTAGAAGTGCATTGGGGTCTTTGACGACTGCAGGAGTGAGCAGGGGCTAAGTGGTGGCAGCTGCAATCAGAAGTGTAAGGTGGGGAGGAGAGGCTGTGAGCATTGCTAAGAACTTTGGAGGAATTGTGTTGCGATGGCTTGGACCAGCAGCTGGTAAGAAGTGACTGAATTCTTAATCTTCCAGATACACTGGATGTTGTTATGAAAAAAGAATCAAAGATACCACCAGTCTTTAGCTCAGCAACCGAAAGGTTGGAGTTGCAATTATTGAAATGTTGGCGGAGTCAGTAAGATCAATTCAGTTTTGGACAAGTTGTTTGAGTGCCAATTAATTCAAGTGGAATCACTGGCATTCCTGAGAAATGGAGAGGCAGTGCACCCCCAGACGATCAGAAAAGGATTAGGAATAACAAAGGCACTGCAGAAGCTGGGGCCTCTTTCCTTCTCCATCAGCATATTCATCCCCTCCATTGTCTTTATTTTATTGTTACAAAATTCTTCTCATCTCTGTTGTCTCCCTCAAAAATATAAACAGAAGGTATCTTGCATAGCAGCGGAAAGAACAGCCCTGGATTGAAAAATCAGGCTCTGACACACTGGCTGGGTGACCTCAAGCAAGTCACAACTGAAGTCTATGAACTAATGTGTAAAATAGGGTTGTCTCCACCAACCCTACAGGGCTTAGTGGCAACTCTGTAACCAGTTTCATTTCTTCCCAGAAGCCAAGATTTTATTGTTTAGTTTTTGTGTTGTGTTTGCATTAATTTTTTTTTTTTAAGACTCAGTCTCACCGGGCGCGGTGACTCACGCCTGTAATCCCAGCATCCCAGCACTTTGGGAGGCTGAGGCGGGCGGATCACGAGGTCAAGAGATTGAGACCATCCTGGCCAACATGGTGAAACCCCATATCTACTAAAAATACAAAAATTAGCTGGGTGTGGTGGTGCATGCCTGTAGTCCCAGCTACTTGGGAGGCTGAGGCAGGAGAATCACTTGAACTCGAGAGGCGGAGGCTGCAGTGAGCCGAGATCACGCCACTGCACTCCAGCCTGGTGACAGAGGAAGACTCTGGCTAAAAAAAAAAAAAAGAAAAAAAATCAACTATGTTTATACATACCAATAAAAATAAATGAAAATTGATATTTAAATGCTACCAGTTAAAATAGCCTCAAAAATATGAAATATTTAGGGATAAATTTGATAAGAAATGTATAACACTTGACACTAGAAACTACGAAACATTGCTGAGAGAACTTAACGACCTAAATAAAAGAAGAAATACATGATGTTTATAGACTAACAAACTGAATATTGTTAAAACGCCAATTCTCTCTATGATCAGAAACTGATCTATGGTTTTTGCACAGTCTCAATCATAATCCCAGAAGGCACTTTTGACAAACTGATTCCAAAATCTATATAGAAATGAAAAAGACCTAGACTACTAAAACAATTCTGAAAAGAGAAGAACAACATTGGAAGACTTGATTAGCTGATTTCAAAACATATTGTAAAGCTACAATAATCAAATCAGAATGTTACTGACAGAGATCAATGGAACACAGTAGAGTCTGGACCACACATATATGATCAATTGATTTTCAGCAAAGATGCCAACACAATTCAATGAGGAAAGAATTTGCTTTTCAGGTAATGGTGCCTCATATGCAAAAAATAATAAATTAACCTCAATCCTTATCTCACACATTATATAAAAAGTAGTGAAGAATAAATCATAGATCTAAATATAAGAGCTAGAACCATAAAATGTCTAGAAGAAAACACAGGAGGAAAATCTTAGTGGCTATGAAATTGGCAAAGATTTATTCATTAAATACAAAGAGTACAAACTATTAAAGAAACACCTGATATACTGGATTTCAACAAAATGAAGAATTTTTGTTCTTCAAAAGACTAAGTTTTTGCTGTATGCAAATTTAAATAAGTTTTAAAAGACACTGCTACAAAAATGAAGAAGCAAGCCACAAACTGGGAGTAAACAGTAGTAAAAATGTATCTGACAAAGAAATTACAGTTAGAATACACAAAGAACCCTTACAATTCAATAACTGCGTTAATACTAGGCAATATGCCCACTTATAAAATAGGTAAAAGACCCAAACAAATACTTCAACAAAAGAAGACATATACAAGGCAAACTGACACATATTTATATTTTATATTTTTATTTATAAAATACAAATTATTAGTCATCAGGGAAATGCAAATTAAAACCACAATAAAATATTACTATACATGTACTAACATGGTTAAAATGAAAAAGACTGAAATTATCAAGTGTTGACCAGGATACTGAACAACTGGGAATAGCATGCATTGCCAGTGGGAATGTAAAATTATAAAACCATTTTG
Organism: Cacajao melanocephalus; assembly: GCA_963573385.1. Lineage (NCBI taxonomy): Eukaryota > Metazoa > Chordata > Mammalia > Primates > Pitheciidae > Cacajao > Cacajao melanocephalus. Next base: position 16,929 of record CAUYLG010043927.1, read on the forward strand.
GGAAACAATTTGGAAATTTCTTATGACATTAAACACACATCTACCATATGACCCAGCCATTCTTCTAGGATTTAGACAAGAAAAATGTAAACATGTCTGCACAAAGACCTGTACATGAATGCTCATAGCAGCTTTATTTGTAGTAACCCCTATGTCCATAAACAGGTGAACAGATATACAAATTACTCATAAAATGGAATACTACTCAGTAATGAAAAGGAACACACTATTGATAGACACAACATAGATCAACTGGAAAATAATTGTGTTGGGTGAAAAAAGACAAGAAATGAATATACAGTGTATGATTACATTTACATAGAATTACAGAAAACGTGAACTGATCTATTGTGAGAGAAAGGAGGCAAGCAGTTGCCTAGGGAAAGGAGAGGGGAAAAAAGGAGAGAGAGACGGATTACAAAGGAATGAAGATGAGGAAACTTTTGGAGGTGATGGGTATGTTCTTTATCTTAACTGTGAGGACACTGTCACAGATGTGCATGTATGTCAAAACACATCAAATTATATAATATAAATGTGCACATTTATTGTACATCAAATATACCTTAATAAAGTGATTAAACAAAAAAAACAGCATTAAGAAAAAAATTATTCAGGGTCCATATTAGAAACTAAACATTCCTTTACTCAATTACAGAGACGTAGGCACTCGCTCTTTTTAGTGGTAATATAAGGCTGTCCCAAGACATTCTATTTATTGTCCAGGACATCGTGCCGGTAGATCCTAAAATGAGGCTATGGTCTTTGAATTTAAAATGGAGGAAAATCATAATATGTACCCACACTCTTGCATTTTATCTGTTTGTACATACATAAGATGATTTAATCAATGAATGCACAGGCAAGTTCCGAACACACATTAACGGAGAGGCAACACAAATAACCAGCAAAGACAGACAATTTTTACACAACACTTCCTCATTTGCCTTTGTAATATAATACGGGGTTTTGTTTTGCAGCAGATATATTCTTAGGGATGTCAGGCTTTGACTAACATTAAAATGAACTGTCATTTTTTTCCTATTTTATACTAGAGCAGGAGCTAAGGAGTTCACAACAATACAGTGATAAATTACAATGCTGATATCGATAAACCAATTGCATTACATGGAGGCACTGAGAATTTAAAAGCATCCATTTGAATTCAAAAGACTTCAAAAGCCAGCAAAATGTTATATACTTCCAGATAAATGTTTGTCCATGTGCTCCCCACCCACTCTTCCAAGCTGCCCCAAAGAGCCTTTCTGGGTATCTAAATGTGAAATGTATAATAGGCAGCCTGTGCACACATCAGAAAAGGTGGAGAAAGCAAAAGATTTAATGTTGAGAGTCTGTCTGTAAATTCTCAGCAATTACAGTCTCTGACATGCCATTTGCTCTGTAGGAAGAAGGGAGAGAGAGAGAGCGCGATGTTTTGGGGTACACAGCATAGGTTGAAGAGAAGAACACTGAGATTTCGGGCCATGTGGATCCTTGGCCAACAGAACCTGTCCTTAGATGTTTTCGGGTGGACACTATAGACATGCATCCTTCCAATCCTAAAACCTTTATCAAGTATTTACTTGAGGATGGCAAATGCTGAATACCCAAAAAGAAAGCAGAATCACAGGCATGTCCTTGCCCTGTAATGCTCCTGAATCAAAAAAGAGACAATGACAAGGATATATTTATAATCAAAATAATAACCATCAAGGATGTAAATTTCATTAGCACCTCAAATGCATCCAATATTAAGCCCTAATTAGGTGGCCATGTGACAAGAGCATTAACAAGACCACCCTCTGGAAGTTTTCAATACAAGACAGTAATGACGGTGTTTCATAAAAGGAAATAGTTTAAATAAATGGAATCAATTGTGGGTTACAGATGCTAAATGAAGGGCCAAGTGAAACAGTGGATAAAAAGACTAAATTCAAAAGTCTTGCATTCCTGTTCCAGTTTGACACTATGTGGTCACAGGCAAACAACTTATGCCTCAGTTGCTTCATATGGATCCTAATCACATAGGGTTGTTTCAAGGATCAAACAAGATTCTATTTGCAAAAATCCTCATCAAAATATCAGCAAATTGAATTCAGCAACACGGATAAAGGATTCTTTATCATGACCAAGTGGGGTTTATCCTAGGAATGCAAGGTTGGTTTAACATATGAAACTCAATTTGTGTAACACACTATATTAAGAGATTAAAGAACAAAACCATCATCATCTCGATAGATGTAAAAAGAGCATCTGACAAAATCCAGCACCCTTTTATAATAAAAAACATTCAGCAAACTAGAAATAGAAATTCTCCACCTGATGATCATCACGTATTAAAAAGCCAAAGCTATCATACTTAATGGTGAAAAACTGAATGCTTTCTCCCTAAGATCAGGAATAAACTAAGGATGGCCACTCTCACTACTTCTATTCAACACCATACTGAGTCTAGCCATGGAAATTAGACAAGAAAAAGAAATAGCCATCCAGACGGGAAAGGAAGAAGAAAAGCTTATCTCTATACATAGACTGATCCTGCATATAGAAAATCTAGGGAATCCACAACAAAACCTATTATGATAAAAATAAAGTCAGCAAAGTTGCAGGATGCAAGATCAAGATAGAGAATTCAATTGTTTTTCTATATAGTAGCAATGAAAAATCTGAATGATATTAAGAAAACAATTACATTTGCAATAGCATTAAAGAGAATACAATACCTAGGAATAAATCTGAGAAAAGAAGTGTAAGACTTGTACACTGAAAACTAAAAACCATCATTGAAAAAAGCAAAGACCTAAATAAATGGAAATAAATTCCAATCCATGTTCATGGGTTGGAAGGTTTAAAATTGTTAAGATGGTACTACTTCACAAAGTTATCTACAGATTTGATGCAATCCCTATCAAATTTCCTGTTGATTTTTTAATAGAAATTGACAAGCTGATCCTAAAATTCATATGGAAATATAAGTGACCCAGAATGGCCATAATGATCTTGAAAAAAACTCAAAGTTGGAGAACTCACATTTTCTGATGTCAAAGCCTATTACAAAGCTACAGTGTGGCACTGGCATAATGACAGAGATCAATGGAATGGAACTGAGAAACCAGAAATAAGCCACCGCATTTATGGGTCCACTGATTTTCAACAAAGGTATCAAGACAATTCAATGGAGAAAGAATAGTCTTTTCAACAAACGGTGCTGGAACAACCAGCAAAAGTATGAAGTTGGACACCTATCTCATGCCATACATAAAAATTAACTCAAAATGGACCACAGACTATAAGAGTTAAACTATGGAACTCTTAGAAGAAACATAGGAGTATATCTTTGTGACTTTTGAGGTAGGCAATGGTTTCTCAGACATGACACCAAAAGCATAGCAACAAACGAAAAAAGAAATTAGACGTAATTAAAATTAAAAAGGCTTGTGTGTCAAAGGACACCCTCAAAAAAAGTGGAAAGACACTCCATGGGATGGGAGAAATTATTTGCCAATCGTATGTCTCTGACAAGGGTCTAGTATCCAGAATCTATAAAAAGCTCTTAAAACTCAACAATATAGGGACAAATAACCCAAATAAAAAATGGGCAAAGGATGTGAACAGACATTTCTCTAAATAAGATATACAAATGGCCAATAAGCATATAAAAAGATGTTCAACATCATCAGTCATTAAATAAATGCAAATCAAAATGATGAGATACTACTTTATGCCCACTGTCCAGCTATAATAAGATGACAGATAATAGGCTGGGCACTGTGACTCATGCCTGTAATCCCAATACTTTGGGAGGCTGAGGCGGGCAGATCACCTGAGGTCAGGAGTTCGAGATCAGCCTGGCCAACATGGTGAAACCTCATCCCCACTAAAAATACAAAAATTAATCAGACACAGTGGCACACACCTGTAATCCCAGCTACTCGGGAGGCTGAGGCTGGAGAATAATTTGAACCCGGGAGGTGAAGGTTGCAGTGAGCCGAGATCGTGCCACTGCACTCCAGCCTGGGTGACAGCAAGACTGTCTAAAAGAAAAAAAAAAAAAAGATAATAACAACTACTGGAGATGATGTGGAGAAACTGCAAGCCTCACAGATTGCTAGCGGGAATGTAAAATGGTGCAACCACTTTGCAAAGTTTGGTAGTTCCTCAACGTGCTAAACACAGAGTTACCATATGATCTAGCAACTCCCCTCCTACATATACAACCAAGAGAAATAAAAACATATGCCCACATGAAACTTATACACAAATGTTCATAGCAGCATTATTCATGATAGCCAAAAAGTAGAAACAAACATCCATCAACTGATGAACAGATAAACAGAAAGTGGTATATCCACACAACAGGACATTAATTTGCATAAAAAACAATGAAGTATTGACACATGCTACAAGAAAATGAACCTTGAAAGTATCATGCTTAGTGAAAGAAGCCAGACACAAATGACCACATTTTGTATAATTCCGTTTATATGAAATGCCCCAAACAGGCAAATCCATAGAGACAAGATAGACTAGTGGTTGCCTGGGACTGTAGGGAGGGGGAATGGAAAGTGACTGCTAATGGGTTTGAGGTTTATTTTTGGGGTGATGAAAATGTCTGAAATTATAGACAGTGATAATGGTTGCACAACCTTAGGTGAATCTTATGGCATATGAATTATATCTCAAGAAGCTGTTATACAAGAATATATATGAAAATACTCAAACGATAAAACTGCAAGTGCTGCACATACGCAAGGGATTATTATGATACAAAATAAATGGCTATGGATTGTGAAGTCATGAAGGTTAGATGAAGTAACAATTAAATCAGCCAATTCACTAATCCTCAAAAAACTTGTCTGCAGGTATAGGTGGTACTCAGCCTGCAATGTTATGTAAATATGTTTCAATGTATTTGTATCTTGACTTGAGGGGACACTTATAATAATATCCTTTTCATCTTTGACCAAAAGATACAGATACAATGCATGGGGGAAAAGGAAAAAAAACACCACCACACAGGCACCTATCTTTCTCCACAGTTAAAGAAGTTTGTATCTGTGCCACAGTCAAAACAACAGATTTTTAACTCCATAATTATGCTCATCATCTCTTGACTCGATTACTGTAATAGTTTAATAGTTCTCTCATGTTTTCTCTTGAACCCCATCTATTCATAATACTGGAGAAAACTTTTTTTTTAAACGTAGTAAGTGTGATTGGTGAAATGATTTCATTTACAAAGCTATTATTCTTTGCTCTTACCTCGGCTTTTAGCTGTTTTAACTTTAAAAATACGGAACGCTTCACGAATTTGCGTGTCATCCTTGCACAGGGGCCATGCTAATCTTCTCTGTATCGTTTCAATTTTAGTATATGTGCTGCCAAAGCGAGCACCAGAGAAAACTTTTTAAAATGTGTCTTAGATATGTCACTCCTCTGGCATCTGGAGTGATTATTCCTTTCCTATTTTTTGAACACATACCCCATGTTAACTATATGCTTATAAATTAAATCCCTACAACCTCTGTCTAGCACAGTACGGGAACATCCACTTAGGATCTATGAACATCTCTTGCTGAAGTCAATTAATTGCCAAATAAGACCTGAAAGTAAAATCAGAAAGAAGGGGAGATTTGTTATCTCTACCAAACCTATGGTACAGACAGTAAGCACTCCTGCTGTAGGCTGTGGTGCCTTTACTCTGCCCTTCAAGTGAAGCTGCTGCTTCCAGCTTCTTAGTTCTTTTGCATGTGCCTTTCCAACAAGCTCAAGGTTCCCTAAAGGCAAGTACCACTTGTCTGTATTATCTTCCCCAATGCATGTCGAAGAGAAATGAGCACACAATACAAAGCAGGTGTAGATGCTGACTGAGACAATGGTAGCTGAAATGAGACGGGGTATAAATCTAGTAGAGAGGGAAAAAGGACCTTGGATTCCAGGAGGATCAGGGCTGCCAGCTAGTTATCTCATCCCTCCCTCCTTACCACCCCTCCCCTACGTCTTCATGAACATGCAGGTTCCTACCCTGAGTTGGTAATCTTTCTGCTCTAGCCAATTTATTTTTTAATCTTGTAGCTTTCATATAAAGGGTCCTCTGTGAGATTGATGATGACAGACTGGGCAGCCACACAGATGAGCAGGCTCCCCTGTTAATTACTATCAGGGAGGGAAGGGACTCTATTCATGGGAGGACAGATAAAGGAGCTAAGTTATATCAGAAGGGGCCAATTTCAAAAGATGGAAAGAGCTGTCAAAAAAGGGTGTCCTAGAGGAGCCCAGGCAGAAGAAAGGAGAGGAGAAAAGGGAAAGTAAGTCACTTGGAGGGACATGGCTCCTTCATCATGCCCAGGCCGTTCCTCACAAGTCTGTGATGAGGATAGGTATAACAATAGATAGAAAGTGCTTTGAAGAACAAAAATGCTGTATAACGCTTGGTACTGAAAGGATTATTATATTAAGTGGATTCTTATCCTTTGCCTGGTTTATATCCTGGTTCTTGCAATAGCAGCCTAACTACACTCACCAAGTATTTGATCATCAAGACAGGAAATAAAATGAAGCCAACTCTCAGTGAAGAGTCCCTGACGACATAAGTAACAATCTGCAGTCAGGGGCGGATACCAGCAGAGTCAGAGGCAGAGACAGCATCGGTTTTGCATCTGCCTGTTCTCTCCTCCACCGAAGAAAAGAGAACTTTAAAGTTACCATTTTGGGAGATTCTCTTCTCTACTTTCTCTAGCTACCTTCCTGTCCTTTTGCCCAACCTGTGCTTCCTATTTTATCAAGCACTATTTCTCAGACCGTCTTCCTAGATCACACTCACACACACTCATGCACGCACGCAGTTTCCCCTAATGGGAGTGCAATTTTTCAAATTAACCAAGCTCACAGGGTGCCCAAGCAACACAATCTCCAGGGTAAATAGTCAAAACAGCAGAGGCAAGACTATGTGAGGAAAACAAAGCTCTGAGTCCCAGATCGCCCAGATGTCTATAATAGAGAAGGTAGGGTTAGAATTGTAGAAGAAAGAGATTTCATCAGAGTTCAGTACCCTCAACAAAGACTGGAAGGTAAAAGGCCATTTCTGAGATCCAGTGGGGCCAAACCAGAGGCCTTCCTCAAGCAAGGAGAGGAAGCTCAGGATTTAGGGTGAGAGCATAGGTTCAATACTATGTGATTTCGGGTACCAACTCCTGGGAGCCTCAGCTTTTCTCATTATAAAGGAGAATAATAACCATAACAGCTACGTTTCAGAATGCCTGTTTTTAAAGCACTTTCCAAAATCAGTAAAGTGCTGAACAAATGCTAATTGTTATAACGGATCTCTCTTGAGCCACCGTCTATCAGTTATGCCTAGATGTGATAGAATGTGAGAAAACAAAGGGGTGGAACGTGGGCTTCCCTAAAGTGCAGGATGGACCAGGGTTGGGGGTCAGTCTAAGCAAGAGAATTTTTAACGCCGAGAGAACCAGTCAACATTTGATCACTAGTTGATTAAAGTTATTGAAAAAACCTTAATTGGAGATTTTTAGTAAACTCTTTCAGGTAGCTGGTCCACATTACTTAAAGTGCTAGGATTATAGGGTGGAGTGGCTCACTGTAATCCCAGCACTTTAGGAGGCCGAGGCAGGAGGATCACTTGAGCCCAGCATCACTTGAGACCAGCCTGGGCAACATGGTGAAACCCTCTCTCTACAAAAAATACCAAAATTAGCTGAGTGTGGTGGCATGTGCCTGTAGTCCCAGCTACCCAGGAAGTGGAGGCTGCAGTGAGCCAAGATCAAGATCATGCCACTGTACTCCAGTCTGGCTGACAGAGTGAAACCCTGTCTCAAAAAAAAAAAAGGAGTACTGCCTGGTTGTGGGTACTGTGGGAGTATTTACAGGTAACAGAGGTGCAAGAAAAGATAATCGGATGTCATACAAAAATCAAAAGGGACCTACATGGTGAGAGCTACAGGAAAAAGAAGAAACCCACATCAAGGAGAGTTAATAAGGTAAGACTTCACTAGTAAGTTAATTCTGGACGGTATTTGAAGGAGAGGAGGGACAAAAATTAACAATAAAGGAGTTAAATAATTGTGGCAAACGAATTTTCCAAGAGTAACTGCAACAGTAGCTCCCATCCCTGATGCTTTTCCAGAGCCTTACCACTGCCCATCAGAGGTGCCGTCTATGTCTTCTCCCCATCCTGGGCTGGCCTTTGTAACTGCCTCAACTAACAGACCCCCAAGGCTAGCTCATCAAGACATCACCTCTGCAAATGTCTTATGATGCTTGCTCTGAGAGCCTTCACTCTCCTTGTAAGAAGTCAGCTACTCTGAGGTCGCCATGGAGAAAGATAATCTAGAGATTCCAGAGAAAGGGTGACGGGGGAGAGAAAGACAGCTGTAGCTGCAGAGCTCTAGCTGTTTCAAGCCCCAGCTGTTTGAGTCCCCTCAACAAGGGTGCCAGAGTGAAGAAGGCTTTGGAAGCCCAGCCCTGTCCCTATATGACTACAACTGCATGAGAGACCTCAAGTGAGAACAACTGCTTGGCTCAGCCCAGTCAACCTCCAGAATTCTGAACAAAATAAATGATTAGAATTATGTTAAGCCCCTGTTGGGGAGCAATGGATAAACTGAACAATACTGATCTGTACAAAAGCTCTAAGAGCAGGACAGGGGATGGGGAGCTGGCTTGTCAACTGGAGACTACAAGACATGAAGTAATGATATAATAATAATAGCTGACATTTACTGAATTCTTAACTACATCAGGTATTTTGCTAAGCACTTCACATGCATTATTTTTATTTAATCTTCAGAGGAACTTCATGAAAGAAATACTTTTTTTCCTCATTTTCCAAAGGGAAAAACAGACTTGGAAGAGTTAAGTAGCAAGAAACCTAGATGGATCACCTGATGTCAGGAGTTCGAGACCAGCCTGGCCATCATGGTGAAACCCAATCTTAAAAAAAAAAAAAAAAAAAAAAAAGAGTGACTAAATTACCAAAGATTAAATAAATTAGATTTGAATGAATCTCAGAGATCAAATCCAACTTTCCCACTTTATAATCGATAAAAGTAAAGCCAAGAAAGGTTAAATGACTTAGCTTAAAACCGTATCCATTACTCAACAACAAAAGCACAAATAACCCAAATTTTTAAATGGGCAAAGGATTTGAGTAGACATTTCTCCAAAGAAAATATGCAAATAATCAACATAAAAGATGCTTGACACCTTTAAGCACTAAGGAAATGCAAACCAAACCACCGTGAGATACCACTTCACACCCACAAGGCTAGCTATAATCAAAAAGACAGTAAGTATTGGTGACGATACAGAGAAACTGGCTGGGTGCGGTGGCTCCTGCCTGTAATCCCAGCACTTTGGGAGGCTGAGTTGGGCGGATCACTTGAATCCAGAAGTTCGAGAACAACTGGGCAACACGGTGAAACTCTGTCTCTACTAAAAATACAAAAAACTAGCTGGGCGTGGGGATGTGCACCTGTAGTCCCAGCTACTCAGGAGGCTAAGGTGGGAGAACTACCTGAGCTCGGGAGGTCAAGGCTGTAGTGAGCCGAGATTGCACCACTGCACTCCAGCCTGGGCAACTGAAGTGAGACCCTGTCTCAAAACAAAAAAAAAGATATGGAAAACTGGACCCTCACATATTGCTTGTGGGAATGTAAAATGGTGCAACCACTTTGGTTTTTGTTTTTGAAATGGAGTATCACTCTGTTGCCCAGGCTGGAGTGCAATGGCACAATCTCAGCTCACTGCAACCTCCACCTCCCAGATTTAAGCGATTCTCCTGCCTCTCAGCCTCCTGGATAGCTAGGATTACAATCACCTGCCACCACGCCCGGCTAATTTTGGTATTTTGAGTACAGATGGGGTTTCACCATGTTGGTCAGGCTGGTCTTGATCTCCTGGCTTCAGGTGATCCACCTGCCTCAGCCTCCCATAGTGCTTGGATTACGAGTGTGAGCCACCGTGCCTGGCTGTGCAACCACTTTGGAAGACAGTTTGGTAGTTCCTTAGGGTTCTCATATGATCAGCAATTCCCCTCCTAGGTATGCACCCAAGAGAACTGAACACGTATGTCCACACAAAAACCTGCACACAAATGTTCCTATCAGTATTATGCATAATAGTCAAAAAGTGGAAACAACCCAAATGTCCATGAACTGATAAATGGATAAACAAAAAGGAGTCTATCCATACAGTGGGATATTATTCAACCATAAAAAGAATGAAGTACTTATATATACTAAAACATGGTTAAATCTTTAAAATATCATGCTAAGTGAAGGAAGCCAGACACAACAAACCACACACTGTATTATTACATCTACATGAAATGTTCAGAATAGGCAAAACCATAGAGACAAAAAGTAGATTAGTGGTTTTCAGGGGCTGAGGGAAGCGGGCAATGAGGAGCGACTGCTAATGGGCCAAGGTTTCTCTGGGGGTGATTAAAATGTCCTGGAATTAGACAGTGATGATGGCTGCACAGCTCTGTGAATATACTAAAAATCACTGAACCGTACACTCTAAAGCAGTGGATTTTATGGTACGGTATATCTCAATAAAGCTGTTAACTAAAATTTGTATCCTTTTTTCAATAAAACTATACTGAGCATCCATTCACTACACAGTCCCAGGCTACACAAAGATAGGGTCCCTGAGTAGCTCAAAGATGCTACACTGCTAAGTGGTAGTGTGCTGAGCCACTTTTGAGGAGACTGCGTCTTTCCCGGCCTCTAAGAAACTTTACCAGGTCCCAGCGTGCCACTCTCTCCACCATTAACCAATGAGGAGGCAAAAGACAGGGAGTTATCCTCTTCTTAGACAGTGAATGCAAACCTTAGGTCCTAAAGGGGCCGTGGACAAGGAGATTGTATTGGGAAGAGACAGAAAAACTTGGGGGACTTGACTCCTGGTTTATCTACCTCTTTCCTAAAGGTTACCTTCCACTACTTTCAGGCAAATCTGATGAATTACACATTTTTACCACCAAGCCTTGACAGGGGTACAGGAAAAAAGGAACAGCACTAGGTGAGGGCTCAGTAGGCCCAGAATTTTTTTTTTGTTTTTAAATTCCAACCCCTTACTTTTTAGTTGGTAGACTTTAAGCAAGTTACTAAAGCCTCCCTGGGCATGTTTCCCTATCTATAAAATGAAAATGAAAATGCTTGCCCTGGACCACCTCAATGAGATAATGGACAAAAGACACTTTGCCAACTACATACTGTACTGCAGAAATACAAAGAAGCCTAATTATCACTGCACTCTTATCTTGGTCCTCAAGCTTTCATCCTTCTCTTCCCATGAATTAGGTCCCCCCCAACCCCCACTTTAAAAACTGACTTCTCTTCTTGACTGTAATTCCTCTCTTAAACCTGTCACATCTTTCCTCCTGCCTCTCTCACAGCAGTCATAAACCCAGGTCTTACAAAATGCATTTATACATCGGATCACAACTAATCATAATAATTTTATACACTTGCTTGTTGTCTGTCTTGCCCCAACAGAACAAAAGTTCCAGTGTATCTATCCCCAGTGCCTGGAATGTTGCCTAACATTTAATATGTATTCGGTAAATTTGTTAAATGAATTTTAAAATTCCCATAGGCCAGACCAACAAATGGGAAGTAAGATCTTAATGAGGGAGTGGTCTCTCCCCTATACCCTGCCCAGTTCTTCCTCAACCTGCCAGGCCTCAAGTTCAGGACGAGTAAAAGGACGTGTCTGCAGGCATGAGCTACGGCAGAAGTGTAGCTATCAGCCCTGAATTAGACTGAGCTAAGAGAACTAGGATTTCCTCTGGGTTTCTGATTGCTTAATTAAATGATCCTAAGGCACGAAGTGTTATTTAGGAAACCCTCTGGCACAGGAATTTCCAGGCCGTGTCATGTACCTACCACTATCCTCTGACCCACACCTGCATCTCAGACTCAGAGCCATTGGTCTGGAGAACCTGGAAATGATGAGAAATGGCCCACTGATGCACAGGGCAAAAAGAAAAGCAGAAGAGGAGGAAGAGGTTTGAAGGTCAGGGGACTCTCAGAAACCACAGCTGTGTAGTTCTGAACCCAATTTCAAGGGAAGTGGGAAAGGCCCTAGAATAGAACCAAAGAACTGCATGGGATCCCTACTCCCAACCCTTGAGCAGAGAAGCCATAGTGGGGGTGCGGACTCCCACAAGGGTAGAACAACCAACCACTCTGTGGAAGCATGTTCTGTGGCCGTAAGCTCTTTCAGTGCAGGAACCACGTTTTAAGAGCTCTAACAACATGCTAAGAGGCAACAATGACATTCCAGGGATCCTTCCCACTGGAAAATTCAGAACCTGGGATCAGTTTGAGGAACCATTTTTAGGAAATTTATTCTCTCACTTAACCCAAAACTGAATTATTAAAATTATGTATATTTGATTTTGACATTTACTGTAAGCTTTGACATTTATCTAGTATATGACTCTTCTGGGCTTTAATTTTGAAATTACAAAAAAATCCTGTAAACTCACCATCCTTAGAGAGCTCTAGTAGACAGGATTTATTTGCATCTATGTCAAAGGTAAGCAGAAATGTGGGCTAAGCAAGGTTTCCCAGATGGGGAGCTTACGTTAAGCTTACAAAATGACCAGTCTGCTCCAAGGTATTCACAATCCACTGAAGCAATTCCCAGCAGCGTAGAGCCACTAACAAGTTTTGAAATAGACAATGAACAAAAGTTCTGTTCTAAGAACATAAAAAGAGTCTGTTAAGAGCATGGATGTCATAAGGCAGTGACTCTGGAAGCACAGAATGCCAGCACTGGCATCATCTGGGAAGTTGATGCAGATCCTCAGGCCCCAATCTCAGCTCAAACACAGAGAGTCAGAACGTTTGAGATGGGGCCCACAGATCTGTATTGTAACAAGTTCTCCAGCTGATTCTAAAGTATTCTAAAGGTTGACCAACTCTGACCTAGGGTAATACATCCCTACCCTGAAAAAAATTAAAGTCCTACTGACAGGACCAGGAGCTACATTTGTTTTTCCTTTCTGATGAAACTTCATGAAAGAATTGACTAGCCTGTGTCCATCACCATTTCCTCACCTCCTGTTCTCACTTGGACCCGCTGCAAACTGGCTCCTGCCCTTGCTCCTGCCCAGATATCACTCACCGAGGTCATGAACACCCTCCTAGTTACTAAGTCCAGGCATTTCTCTGTCCTTTTTGTCCATGACCTCTTAGGAGAACTTGACATGGTTAATCCCTCCCTCCCTTCACTCCAGAGGCTCCTCACTGCCCTGGCTCCTTCTATCACTCCCTGCCAGTCTCTTCTGCAGGCTCACCTTCCTTCACCTCCCTTTTAAATGTATGCCTCTCAGAGTTCTGTGCACAGCCCTCTCCTCTCTCTGCACCCTGCCCCTGGACAGTCTTATGCCTCCACTGCTCTAGCTAGGTGTTGATGACCTCCTAATGTGATTCTCTATCCCAGAACACCCTCCTGACCTCTAGCACAAGCTCCAGTTGCCTGCTGAACAACTTTCCTTGGATCTCCCACAGGCACTTCAAACCCACCATGTCCAAAGGGATGCTGACCCCCTCCTCCTCTCTCCCTCAACCATGTTATGTTCTTCCTAGAGTTCCTTTTTTTATTGAATAGTACTACCCAGTAGCCCAAGACAAGAGTAAGGGTGTCATCCCTGCCCCACACTCTCCTTCATCCCCATATAATCCTTGCCTCCCCAATGCCCATATAGTCAACTTCATCATCTCCGATCTCTCATTTTTCCCCATCTCCGAAGTCACTTCTTTAGCAGAGACCACACTCATCTCTTGTCCAGGTTACTGTAAAAGTCTCCTAACCCATCTTCCCTCTCTCCACTCTTTCACTCTTTTAATCCCATGTCTACACTGTAGCCAGGATGATCTTGTTTTTGTAAAAGCACATCTGATCATGTCACCCCCTATTTAAAGTCTCACAATGGTCTTTCACTGCCCTCAGGAGCAAGTCCAAAACCTCTAGGACAGAGCATTACGTGGTCCTCAGGCCCTGGCTCCTACTCGTTTTCCTTTTCTCCAGTTTCATTTAATGAATGGTTCTATGGTCTCACTACAGATCACAGCCACTTGCAATTCTCACCACACCATGCTCTTTCTTGCTTGAGGCTTCTGTACCTGCTGCTCCCTCTGCCTGGATTTTCCCTTTCTCCAGCCTGGCTTTTATATTTTGGCCTCAGTGTAAAGGTCCTTCCCTCTAGGAAACTTTCTTTAGGTGTCTCTCCCAGTGCTTCAACTATTACCACAGGAGTAAGTTTGGGTGCTATCACTTCTGTCCCCCTCCACAAAACCATAAGCTCCTTAAGGGCAACGTATGCAGTGTATTCTGGTTGAATCCTTAATGTCTATCACTGCGATAAGTGAAGACTTGTTAAACAGACCAAGCTTCTTATTTGAGGGGTGGCATGAATGTTCCCAAACCTGAAATACTGTTCCTGTGAAGACACTGAAATCCTAGTGGTATTTTTTCCCCTCTCCCTAGGGCTATGAGGGGAAGAGGGTCTGTGGTTCTAGCTGCACACAAGGTCCCATTCACTTAGCTATTTACTACACTCTCTCCAGCCACCTCCCCCCAGAACAACAGGGGCCTTTCTCCGCAGCAGCAGTCTCTTGGGGGGAAGTTTCTGAAGGCCCTGCTCTGGGAAATGAATGGGGCCAGCCTGGGGCAAGCGGGACAATGGCAGGGTAGGCCTTGTGCCCATCAGACCCCTGCAGGGAAAGGCAGCCCGGAAACCAAGCCGCCAATAGGGAAATCCCCAGAACTCTGAGAGGCTGAAGGCAGGCAACCCCAACGAGGCTGCTCTGTCCCTGGAAGAAATACCAAGTACCAAACACCTAGCACCCTATGAGAACAAGAGGAATTTTGGTCTTAGTTCCTGGTAGGAGCGTTTAGAGCTTGCTTTCTTAACATCCCTTGGCTAGGCATAGAAGGAATCAGCAATGTCAAGAATGAGCTACGTTCTGAGTCAGGAAAGAAAACGTAGGGACAACTCTTAGCTGTCTAAAGAGAACTAAGCTGGGCCACAGAAGACAACCCAGAACAACGAGGAGACGCGGTTCTTGAACCCTTAGGAACAGGATAAAACCCAAGAACCATATAAAAGAATGGAATAGAACCAACATAACAGTCTACCATGTGCTAGATATTCTGCCAGAACTTTTACACAAATTATTTTGTACAAGTAAATAAGATAGAGTTGAACTGCTGTATGTATGTGCAAAAGGAATGCTGAACAATATAAATGTGTAGGGTTTGGTGATATTAACCAGCAAAGGCTTCCTTGAGGAAATAAGAGTAATGGAGTTGGGGGAAGACAGAGAACACTGATATAAAGGTGTGCAAACAGGGATGTGGGCCCAGAAATCAGGCTGGTCTACCTGAAGCAGGGGGACAGGGTACAGTAATGAGACCTACGATTAGTGAGATGTGGGCTAAACTGAAGAAAGAAGTCACGAATCCCAAGCTGGGGAGCTTGGGCTAGAAAGGAAAGACACTGTGTGTCTAGCAAAGGATCTGCCTTGGGATGAGCGCTTAGCCCCCCTTTTTTTTAACTACTGTCTTGCGTTTGTTCAGTACAGTCCCACACCATGCCTGTCCATTCTTAGCTGAGAATCAGCACAGGACTGAGGGTAACCCAAGCATTCTAGTATTCTAGTAGCAGCTGAGGAGAGTTTAGGACAATCTGGGGTCCCTGCCAATCCAAATGCTCTAACAACACTCACCATATGTTTGGCACCATGGAATTCACAAAATGCTTTTACACAAATTATCCTGATCACATAGCTAGTCAGCCACTGAGCTGGGGCTCACTTAAAGTCCTATGTTCTCTACATTAGGCTACTAGAATGGTTTCTACATAGATGGCCCTCCAGCCCTGGAGCTTGGTCAGTATGTGGGAATGAGACATGGCTGATTAATCAGGATCCATCAAATATATGCTCATCTCCTCACACCTTGACCCAACTTCCTAAGGGAGCTCCCCAAATTGACTCTGCCCACTCTTTGTCGTTGTTGTTTTTTGTTTGTTTGCTTTTTTGAGATGGAGTCTTGCTCTGTTGCCCAGGGTGGAGCGTGCAGTGGCACAATCTCGGCTCCCTGAAACCTCCATCTCCCAGGTTCAAATGATTCTCCTGCTTCAACCTCCCAAGTAGCTGGGACTGCAGGTGTGCACCACCACATCCGACTAATTTTTGTATTTTTAGTAGAGACGGGGTTTCACCATATTGGCCAGGCTGGTCTCAAATGCCTCACCTCAGGTAATCCACACACCTCCCAAGTGCCAGGATTAAAAAGTGCGTGAGCCACTGCGCCTGGACTCCCACTTCTCTTAAAAGGTTGTATTGAAGAACTCGAAAACTATTTGGTAGAAATGGCCTAACCTAAGGGTCTTAGGAAGGTTAAGTATCCACTGTATTCAGTAAATTGCTAGGTACCAATGGCAGATAAAACAACTTTTACTGAAGATTCTATTCTATCAATAGCACCACCCTTTTTCTAGTCCACCAGTCTCATAAATTTAGGAATAAAATTTGATTCAGGGCAGGGCCCGGTGGCTCATGCCTGTAAGCCAACAGCACTGTGGGAGGCAGAGGTGGGCGGATCACCTGAGGTCAGGAGTTTGAGACTGGCCAGGCCAACATGGCGAAACCTCGTCTCTACTAAAAATACAAAAAAATTAGCCGGGGATGGGAGCAGGGGCCTGTAATCCCAGTTACTTGGGAGGCTGAGGCAGGAGAATTGCTTGAACCCAGGAGGCAGAGGTTGCACTGAGCCAAGATCGTGCCACTGCACTCCAATCTGGGCAAGGAGAACAAAACTGTCTCAAAACAAACAAACAAACAAAAAACAAACAAAAAAAACATTGATTCAGCCTTAAAATACTGGTTAATTCTGCTACCAAAACGTCTTGGGAATCCTGCCACTCCTCTTTGTCCCCACCATAACCATTCTGATTCAGAAGCTCATTATCTTTTCCTAAGATCGCTACAAAACTCCTAGGCTTCCTAACCCCAAGCTCTCTTCCGCTCTATATATTAACATGAGAATCCTCTCTTGAAACACTATTTTTATCACTGTATAATACATAAACCTTCCCTGGCTCCCTTTCTACTATCACATAAAGTCTGAATCCCTTTATTCTCCCTACCCTACCCACCTTATCAGTCTAATTTCTCTCTGCTCTATAATCATCTTAACACTGGCAGACCACATCATGTTGGTGCTACCCCAGACAGAACCTTGCTTACGTTGCTTCTCTAGTCTGAAATGGCCTCTTCTCTTTCTTCGACCTGAATAATTCCTATTTACTCCACCTATGGCTATTCTCATTAGCACCGACCTTCAGCTCTTTTTTAAATGTACATTTTGGTGTATATAACAATTCAGCAATTATGTACCATCTTTTTATTTTGTGTTGTTTTGTTAATAACATTTCCCAACAAGAATGTAATCTTGAGGCCGGGTACGGTGGCTCAGGCTTGTAATCCCGGCACTTTGGGAGGTCTAGGCGGGCGGTTCACTTGAGGTCAGGAGTTCGAGACCAGCCTGGCCAACATGGTGAAACCCCATCTCCACTAAAAATACAAAAATTAGCAGGGTGTGGTGGCATGTGTCTGTAATCCCAGCTACTCAGGAGGATGAAGCAGAGAATCGCTTGGAGGCGGAGGCTGCAGTGAGCCAAGATCATGCCACTGCACTCCAGCCTGGGCAACTGAGCGAGACTCCGTCTCAAAAAAAAAAAAGAATGTAAGCTCTACCTTCTCATGTACTATCTCTCAGAACACTGAGAACTGTGCTGGGCACTGAGCCATCTAATAAACATTTTGAGTCCAACCAACCGACTGTCAGGCACCACAGATCACAGGTCATCACCTGGAGGGTTGCTAGATTGGTTCCCTATGTGATTTGAGGCCAGGCTGTGACTGTTGATTACAGATTCCATCACACCATTTTGTAGCGGCTGCTTCCAAGTAATGGAGAGAAAGGGGCAAGGGCTGGAAAGCAAGACTGAAATTATTTCACTCTACCTTTTCAAAGCCCCTTTCTCACACATTCATGTCTTAGTTTGCTATTCTTTAAAATGAGGAGGAAAATCTTAAGGAAGTCAACAAAGGTAACAGAGGGATACTAGTGACTTTAAGGCCTATGCTGAAATCAGAAGAGAAAAACAATAAAATGGGTCTAAATCCTGGCAGAGGAAGTTTTGTATCTAAAGGGATTTCTAATTGTTGAACTCATGGAACCACCCTCCAGAGACAACTGAAAATGGGAGAGGCCCTCAGCCTGTCTTTACTAGCTTATGAGATACTCTTATTGGAGTCAAGAGGATCCCTTAAGGTCCTGCCAGATTTTTGTGATTTTGCACTGAAATCTGTCCAACTGTTTTGGTACGATAAATCAGGGTGGTGTTCTAGACCTTAAGAACACCTTCCAGGCCTGGCATGGTGGCTCACACCCATAATCCCAGCACTTTGTGAGGCTGAGGCGGGTAGATTGCCTGAGCTCAGGAGTTTGAGACCAGTCTGGGCAACATGGTAAACCTCGTATCTAAAAAAATACAAAAATTAGCCAGGTATGGTGGCACATGCCTGTAGTTCCAGCTACTCAGGAGGTTGAAGTGGGCGGATCACCTGGGCCCGGGGAGGTCAAGGCTGCAGTGAACCCGATCACGCCACTGGACTCCAGCCTGGGCGACAGAGTGAGACCCTGTCTCAAAAAACAAAACAAAACCACCTTCCAAATCCTATTCCAATTCTATTAGCGGTCACCAATCTCTCAGTTCCTCCCCATGTTTCCATGTCTCTGTACTTCCATCTTCTCTCCCATTTGATCAGGCAGCTTTGTTCTCTGTTCTTTTCAAACTTTCACTTTCACTAGTTTTCATGAAAGTCAGATAATGATTTCTGAAAAACCGTTTTGCCCACTGAAAGGACACAAGGCATTCTGTTTACAGAGGCTCCAAGAATGTAATAGCTAAAAGGAATAAACTCTTAGAGGCTGGCTAGCCTAATTCCCTCATTTTTCCAGATAAGAAATCTGAGGTCCAGGGCAGGTAAGCGCCTTTGCAAGGTCATTCACTCAACTGCTAACAAAGCTGGCCCCAACATCCGCATCTATTACCTCAGACGCTGTGTTCTTTCCTCAGAACTCCAAACCTCGTTTCACAAAAAATCCAACATGACTTTTTATGAAGTTATACTTTATTTTTGAGACCAGGCTCTGCAACTTCTTCAGTCCTGTTTACCCCACGGGGCAGGCAAAGGAGTGATCCTGCATGCCACTAGCAGGTCTATGCTTGGGTCTTTTCCCAGTGCAGTGATTGACAAAAGAACGAGGAACACAGTCCATAGCAAAGAGAGTTTCCAAGCCACGTGATATATCTTTGAATTCAGTTTAAAAAATAATAAACTAATAAAATGGATTTTTAAAGGCAATGCCACTATGAAGAGGTGAAACAGATTCAGTCAATATAGATTAAAATAACTCCTCTTAGGTTTATAGAACTCAACAGTTAACAAAGTCCTTTCACATACATCAGATTATCAAAACTTTAAAGCAGCAAGAAACACTATACAAACTAGAGTTTCTAAACTCCATTCCACAGAGGCTGTGAGCTTCTAGAACTCCTTGACCTTTACACTAACTTGGGGATTAGCTATGTACCATTCACAAAATCTTTTTATTTTTTATGAACTTGTGTTGTCATTTAATTTTTCTTATTTCTTGTCTATTAAAAAAGCTAAACAAACAGAGTAATCAAAGGGCATTCTTTCAGAATTGCTTTTGAGCATCTGAAGTTAAGCTTAGTCTGCTCCTACTCATAATGGTGATTAATCACCAAATGTTTCAGCTGCAAATCATTGTGTCTCTTATCTCACACCCCTAGATGGAAACGAGGGTACATTCTGGAAAAGACTCAGCATTTCAGGGGACTTACCATGTGTAGCTCTGGATCCCTGTCACCATGCTGGAAGGCCAACCTTCTCACCTAGGTAGAAGCTCAGCTAAATGTCTGGGGACTTCTTGGTCCCAGAGCTCAATAACGACCAGAAGCAAAGATGGGAAGAGACCCCTGATAGGGAACAGTTGCTGGGTCTGGATTTATTTTGAATTATGAAAGTCATATGCTTTTAAGACAAGGAATGGCCAGAGATCACAGAACAAATCCTTTCCAGCCCTATCACTGGCAAACATTTAAGTTGAGCTGAGGTAGATAAAGTCTCTTTCATTCATCAGAATTCCTGGGAAGGAGATTCAGTAACCTTTCTTTTCTCATACTCTTCTAGTACCCTGTCTATTGGAAAAATATTCCTTCCTCCTGACCCCATGCACTTCTGCAACAATAAAGCCAGTACACTCTGCTTAAATTCTTCAAAATGATGTAAAGATTTCAGTCACCTTTAATTTGGTTTGGGCTACTCAGCTCAGAAAGTTGTTTACAAAGCTAAATCAAATCTGTGAATTTACCATCTAAAATTTACATAGAGTTTACAGTTTAGAAAACAATTTGAAATACATATCTCGTTTGATTTGCTCTTTTTAACAGGTCTGTGAGAGAGATGAAATAAACATACTCCTCAAATGACACACCATATAAAAATGTTTGAAAACTGGATTGTACTTTACAGAAATGAGCTACTACTGCTTTACACACGAGGAAGCCAGAGAAGGCATGTGACTTGCCCAAGGTCACATAGTTAAGGGGAAAGCCAGGACTCAAACCACAAACTCTTGGCCTAAAGTACTTTGGTTTGATCCTCATATGAACTAACTTTGGGCAGAGGAAAGATGTTTCATGGATGAAAACCCCTAACCCACTTGTCCATCTCAAAAACATTTGCCATGGGGAACCAGGCTAAAGGATACAGATGGCTTAGCAAAACTCGTAACCACTCCCATGAAAAATAATTCAGTATCATCTCTGTTTGCAATAGCAAACACATTTTTAGAAACTCTTGAAAGGAATATATATTAATAGGCAGTAAGTTCCTCATGGACAAAAATTGAAAGGGACATGAACAGCTACACTTTAGCCCATCTTTCAGTAATAACTGATTAACACTGAAAGATTAGTTGCAAATACTTTATGCTTTCTATGGACCCAGGAGTCATTCTCGAACAACAGGGTGCTACAGGGGATAAAAGACTGCCAAGTAAATATTCCAAAGTCTTCTTACTCTGAGCTATAATCTCTTTCCAAATACATAGCCCTTTATTATGTCGTTTATCTTCTAGAAAATACACATTACCTAGCAAACCTTCTCTAACTGACCTCATTTGACTACATTTGAAATTAACATGTGGATGTTGAAACAACCTGAAGTGAAAGAATGTATAGTTGCTGATCCATTCATTCATTCCAACATTTATTTGTCAAACATCTCTTGAGTACTCACGACATGCAAGACACCAAGCTAGGCACACAGAATGTAACACAAGCAAACCAAACTGTCCCTGCTTGCGTGGAGCTTACAGTCTGGTGTTGCTTACCGTGGTCTTCAGGAGTCTTACATGTTTCTAAGTCCCCCAGTTGCATGCTTTTTTCTGTGGGCAAGAACTGTCACCTTAATTTTCTAAAATTCTCTTATAGCACCTTACACAAGGCTCTCTACACAGCAAACCGATAAACTGAAAGAATACTAGACTCCATTATCTGCAGCATTTTATTCCTTTCAGTGTGATTTGAGACTGCAAATTATTTAAAATCCATGGAGTCTTGAGCCTGATGTCCAAAGTTCTGATCGAATAAGCCTACAGCTAAGCGGGGAGGATTCAATGCAGCTGGGGATGTCTGAAGGGGTTCTGAGTCCTAGCACTCAGATATCTGGGGATATCTGAAGGGGATCTGAGTCTTAGCACTCACTCTTAACAGGAAAAAGAATCAGGCAGGGTGGAGGTGAGGAGTACTCTTACCCTGCAAAGCTGCACTGTCTCATAGGAGAAAATTGTGCTTTAACTATAGGACTTACAGGTATAAATCCCAAGACTGAACCCCCCAGGTAGGAGCCCCAAGACAGCAAAGTGGAAGGGAAGACCTTGACTGCTGATGGGCAATTACCCTACTGCCAAAGAGAAAGAAGAAAACAGTGCCCCACACATTCTACAGGACCAGTATAGAAGCCTAGTTAGATAAGATGGGGCAATGAAAGAGGCACAGTTTCAGATTGCGTTTGAATCTCTAAGTCCAGATTCTGTCACTGGCCAGGTAAGATGGCACTGGGCAAGCTGGATAGCCTCTCTGAGCCTCAGTTTCCCCTTCTGTGAAACGTGAACAATAACCTCTGATGTTTCTGTCTACCTCACAGAACCACTGCAAGATTCAAATGAGATTATGTTTTATGAAAGCACTTAGGAAACTAATGTGCTGGGCAAATCCTGAGATTTTTATCGATGAGGATATCGAAATTGCCAGAGGAGTATCTCACATCAATCCAGGAACCCTCACTGCCTCCTCCTTCTTGCACGCCCCAGAACTTGAGTTTCCATCTTCTCAAATCCCTGAATTTACCATAAAGAGTTTGAATCTTAAAAAGGCAAGTACACTAATTCTCAAACTCCAAGAGGATGAAAAGGGAAGAAGGGCAGCCATGTAAACCATTCCAACTCCTCACCTTGACATGCCTCAGTTCTCCCTTTCCAAGGGTCAAACTGCAGAGAGGCCAACAGAAAGGGGGAGGGAGGTCTGAACTGGCCATATATCCTTTGTGGCTGCCTGCCTCCTCTTCTGCACTGCCAAGTCAGTTCCCATCTAGGGACTGCTGAACTAATCTAAATGGGACTCTGAGGCAATGCAGAGATTAGTGCTTGGGAAAGAGAGATTATGTGCATTTTAGGCCACATTCCACAGCCAAAAGGAAATTATTAGCATGGATAACCGAAGGTGGACTGGGCATGGAGGGAACAATTGCAGCTTTGCAAATATTCTTCATTATCTCTCCAATAATAGTTTTTCCAGGCCCAGTCCTTTCATTTGCTCATTCAGTCCTTCAACCACCCATCTATCCAGTTAGGATGTGTACAGTGTCCACAAAACATTCCCTCCCTCAACCCTGCAAGATTCTTATGGGGAGAAGGGTTGAGGAGGGGTAGGGGAAGGAAGGAAGAGGCAGGCACCTTACAAAGTTGTACCAATCATTTGGAGGAAAGAACTGGAACCACACTGTAACATTACCAGTGATAGAGGTGGCTGGGCGGACTCTTGGGGGAAGGGGCATCATGTGCTCAGACTCTGAGGGCAGTGCCGCTGCCCAGCAGGCCTACGAGCCCAAAACAACTCCTTCCGGCTCCAGCCAGAGGGAAGGCCCATTTTGCAGAGTCAAGCTTATTAAGAACGGCTTGGAAGATTAAACCTAGAGCATCAGCTGGTTGGCAGGTCTCAATGTAAACCCTAAGCTTGGAGGAGAGGAAATTCTAATGTGACCTATGCATTTTGGGGCCATGTCAGCTACTGGTAAAAATCCAGACCTGTATGGGTGCAAAGGATGTTTCTGTCCCATCATTCAGGCCAAAAACATCTTCTTCATTTCTAGAAATGAGATCCTCCCCATTGCCAACCCCCACCATTCCATAACAACCAGCCTGGTGGAGACCCACGCCCCTCCCAGGACCCTTCTCCCAGCAGCTCCAACACCTAAAGCCAGTTCCCCTAGTGCACCCCTAGGGACTCACAAGACACGCTTGCACCCACCTGAGGCTGGCAAATTGGGGGGACTCAAATTCAGCTTCCATCCTGGCAAAGTCATAAATCACTAGAAACATTTCCCACTCCTTCCCCTCTCCTGGCTTCACTGTTTATTGCTTATATTCAAAAGACCCTGAATCAAGAGCTATGTTTTGAACATAGACACACAGAGAGCACATAACCACACAGGCTGACAGTCCCCAGAGACGAATGCTCCTAGCCCACAAGTGCCCACAGCCCACCCAGACCCTCATTTTCAACCATTTATTAAAATGCAACACCCTCCCTCCCAGTCTTTCCTTTAGTCAATGTTGAAAAATCAAATTATTCCAAACCTACCTGTCTATACTCTGGGGTAACCTTACACTCATGGTTTCTCGGTGTCTCCACGGTTCCAGAATCCTGTAGCTTTGGTGTCTTGATCAGGATTGAATCGCTTGCAATTTTTGAGCAAGGTGAGAGGAGGGTCTCCCAACTTGAAGATTGAATCCTTGCTCCTCCAGCTCTCAGGACCCTGGTAACTGATGCTCCACTCTACTTCTATCAGCGAGCATGATTTCCTTTCTCAGCCCCTCTTCCCCTCCCCCACTTAAAAAAAAAAAAGAAAGGAAAAGAGGAAAAACTATGACCTTCTCAGAAACCAAAAACCCAGCCACAAATCTCTTCAAGGTTAGCACTATGGGCTAAAAAATGAATCACAGAAAAATGTGCCTTCAAAATATCACTGTTAACTGCAAAGTACAGATAAAACCATCCTTTAAATCCAGTTTTCTCAGCGGTCCTTCTGTGGGCAAGAGACCCTCTAGCTCAAAAGGTGAAAAATAATTTTCTAGTCTCCAATGCTTAATATGACAACGGCAAATATATTTGAGGAAAGGAAAAAAAAGGATTCATAAATCCGAAATGGCACTTGGAAAAAAATCTTCAGCTGATTTGCACAGTAAAAAAATAAATAAAACCATACAATAGTATGTACACAACAGCACTCCTTCCAAGTCCAATGCAACCCTGGGAACCAAAATTTATGGAGTTCTTTAAAAAAAAAAAAAAAAAGCTTTTTACACTAAATGTTTTGAAATTCTTAAATGAGCCAATTGCACCAAAAAGAAAAAAAAAAAAAATCAAAGAACACCTGAAATGCAATGCTTTTTACCTTGAAGATGGTAGCAATGGTCACAAACCAGAGATAATTTCTGAAAATATTCTCTCCCTTTCTTTTTCCTTTAAACTTGCAGGTTCCTCCACCTACCCCAGACTGATTCTCAGACCCAGCCTACGTTCGGCCTTTTTCTGAAAGACAATTTCCTGAGTTAGTTCTGCTGTTGGGCTCCTCCACATCCAGGCTCCGAAATTTTCTCTTGCCTCAGCCTCCATGAAACGGAGATTTCGCTTCCTCCCGTTTCCCCTTCTCTCTCCCTCTTTCTCGCCCGGCCAGAAAGACGGCTGCCTTATTATTCGTTCGGATTATGATTGTGGATTTGAGTTCGGGGTGGGTTTTTCTTCCACACCAGCCTCCTGGAAAATCCGATCGCCTGCCTCCCCTCGGCCTCTCCTTGCCTCCCTTTCCGCCCCTCGCCTAATTTCGCAGACAGGAGCCCGCCGCGCCTCGCGCAGGACGCCCGGCCGGGCCTCCGGCTCCCGGCGCCGCTCGCCCCGCGCCCGACCGCCGTGTTCCGGCCTTCGCTGCCGCTCGGGACGCCGGGCTCGGAGCACAGGGAAGGCGGCGGCGGCTGCGGCAGGCCGGCACGAGCGGGCGTCCGACTGCCGGCGTCGCGGCCGCGCTCGCCTCCTTCCGGGCCCCTTCCCCCTCGGCTCGCCGCTCGCTCGGGCTCAGGCCCGGCCGGCCGCCCCCTTCCCTCCCTCCTCCTTCCCTGCGAGCCTTTCTCCTTCCCTCGCTCCCGCGGGGCGGGGCCGCAGGCTCCTCCTCCTCGCCGCGCTGCCCGCGGCCCGCCGGCCTTTCCCCTCACGCCGCGGCGGCCGGGGGCGGGGGCGGGAAGCTGACCGCCCTTGCCTGCCTCGGTTCCCGCGGCAGCGACTCCCGCCGACCGGCCCGCCCCGGTCCCGGCTTTCCTGCGCGCCCTGCCCCCCCGCGACCTCTCGCCGTGTAGTTCCTCGGCCGGTCCCCTTCGCGGCCCCTCAGTCGCCGGCCCTGCCCTTCGGCGCGGCCTAGCGGGTCCCCGGCCCGGCCCGGCTCGGCCCGTGGGCGACCCCGGCCCTGACCCCGCCAGGCACTGCGCGCCGTCCCCGCCGCCGCCACCCCTGCCGCCTTCTCGCCGCTTTTCCTCGGCTGCTTTCCCGTTTTATTGACTTCTGTTCGGGAGCCGACCTTTGTCTTCGACCCTCTGCCCGCCCCAACACGGTGCCCGCGCCCCGTGCCCCAGCCCACGGGTGCGGGTTTGCCTGTTGGCGTCCACCGGCATTACCCGGGCGCCCGCAGCCACGGCTCACCCTCTCTCCACCTCTTTTCTGATGTTATTTTTCAAACATTTGTTGCGGCCTCCGTGGTGTCAAGGCTTCTGTTTCCTCCCTTTTCTGTGGTCCTACCCACTTCCAATACCACCGACTTGGGAGGAAGACCTTTCGCTGTTTCCTCTCGGCTTGGCTTGGGCATCTTAATACCAGGCTGTGTAAAGTGTCTTTGAACTCTATGGAAGAGCCTTTCCAGAGCAATTCTATTTTCACACCCCCCTGTCGTAGACTCACAGTTTCTACATCTTTACAAGTAACATGACAGTAGTCAGAAGGTCCCAAGCATGATGATTAAAAATCATTAAAATAAGGCCGAGGCGGGCGGATCACCCGAGGTCAGGAGTTCGAGACCAGCCTGGCCAACATGGTGAAACTCCGTTTCTACTAAAAATACAAAAATTAGCCGGACGCAGCGGCGCGCCCCTGTAATCCCAGCTCCTTAGGAGGCTGGGGCACGAGAATCGCTTGAACTCGGGAGGTGGAGGTTGCAGTGAGCCGAGATCCCGCCACTGCACTCCAGCCTGGGCAACAGAGCAAGACTCCGTTTCAAACAAATAAAATGAAATAAAAAATAATCATTAAAAAGGAAACTCTCACTAGGACTCGGGAGTGGACTTTGCCTTCTTGTCTATGTAAATGCCATTGTAAAATACTCTGCAGGCAGTGGGGTGTTTGCATATGTTCTCTTCCTTTCACACTACCTGGATTGTTCTGGGAGGGGGTGGATATGTGTATGTAAATTATCCATACACATTTGTGAGCTCCGGAATGACCTTGCCAGTGTTAGAAGTGGTAGCTATGCAAATTGCAAGAGGAAAAAGAAACAAGCATCAATTGAAGACCTACTATGAACCAGGAACTTTGCCTTTAATGTATATCAGGTATATCAGGTTACCAAGTAAGTGCTAGGGAGCACTTGGCAAATAAAAGAACCTGCTGCCTTCAGCCTGTCTCCACTGATCCCTAGGCCAGAACCCAAAACAGGTGATCTGCCTGGTACTTGAAGCACAGTCTAGATTGTTGCTAACTTAATTGTGTCTTTCTTTCCCATACTATCTGCAAAAATGATGTTCTCAAATGTGGACCCTATTCTGTGGGGACAGACCACTGGTTGCCAAACATTTTAAAATAATGTTTTCTTGGCCTGGTGCGGTGGCTCACGCCTATAATCTCAGCACTTTGGGAGACTGAGGCGGGTGGATCACCTGAAGTCAGAAGTTCGAGACCAGCCTGGCCAAATGGTGAAACCCCATCTCTACTAAAAATACAAAACATTAGCCGGGTATGGTGGCGGGTGCCTGTAATCCCAGCTACTCAGCTACTCTGGAGGCTGAGGCAGGAGAATCGCTTGAACCGGGAGGCAGGGAGCTGAGATCCCATCACTGCACATCAGCCTGGGCAACGAGCAAAACTCTGTCTCAAAATAATAATATTAATGCTGCTTTCTTAATATATGTAATATTTATTTTTTAAAACAAGTATTTACATGCATTTTATTATATACCTTATACAACACTAGTGTAGAGATATTAAAAGGCTGAAATTTAAAAATGAAGAACATCTTAAAAATCATACTTTTTAGTGAAAGTTAGTGGCTGTCATAACTGGAAAAGATGCTTGTCAAAGATAGGTAGATTCAAATGGAAGAAGTGCGCCCTTGATTGCATTTATTGAATCATGATGTTTATTTTCACATCTGATTCACCAACAATGCAAAGACTTCTAGTTGAAATTCACCTAGTAAATTTATATCTTAAGTCAGTGCTTCTTAAATGATTGGAAGATGTTACATTTTTATATTCTTAACAAATGGGTTCTACCTCCATTAATAAATTCCATTTAAATTTTAAAAATAAGTTTTAAAATTCTGTTTTATGAAGAAAATGAATGTCAACGATGATGTTACCTCTAGTTCTTGGAACCTCCTCATATACTGTGTGCAACAGATGACTTCTGACATAGTGACTGAGTGAGAATGCCAGGTCATTAGTATTAGTAAAATGTAATTATTTTTGCTATGATTAAATACTGTTATGAGTGCATTCATCAATATTTTCCTCATGCATATCCTTGCACACTCCACTTTGAAGATGATGAGGGTGGCTTTAGTAAGATAGAGGTCCCCGAAGTTAGTTGACCATTTAAGTAAACTGCAAGTCTCAGGTTGGAAAACAAAATAGACTAGATTGTGTCCTAGACAGACCAGGTTGTAGGAACCTGGAGGCAGCTGGTGATCAATGGAAAGAGCACTAGACTAGGAGTCCAGAGAGCTAGATATCCCTTTCTAGCTTTGCGATCTGCCGTCTGCAGTTTTTAAGGATTTAATATGAACAAGCCTAGGCTCTATAAGCTACAGAGTCCTGGGCAGGAAAATCAGGCTAAATCTTTGGAAGTGATACCTTAAAACAACCTTGTCCAACCTGGGGCCGCAGGCGGCATGTGGCCTGTGACAGCTTTGAATGCAGCCCAACACAAATTCATAAACTTTCTTAAAACACGATGAGATTTTTTAAAGCTCATTAGCTATCGTTAGTGTTAGTGTATTTTACGTATGGCCCAAGACAATTCTTCTTCTTCCAATGTGGCCCAGGGAAGCCAAAAGATTAGACACCCCTGCCTTAAATGAATTAGTATTAGTAAAACGTAATTATTTTTAATAGTCCTTTTAACTTTTCGCCACATAACTCTATTAATCGATGAATCATTTTCTCTGCCTAACATCCTGGGGAATAGGTAGGGCACTAGTTGTTATGCCTATTTACATTAAGGTTAAGGAAACTATGGCACAGAGAAGTTTTAGGTGATTTGCATGAAATCCCATTAGTTGATAGATTGAGGCTAGAATTCATACCTGATTATCTTTAAGTAGTGAGAAGCAAAGAAAAAGGTGGGTAGGTGGGTATGGCCAACTTTTATTTCTGGGAGAGATTCTGGAAACTCAATGGTTGATTAAATAGCTGAGGGAGAGCAGTGATAAAAAACCTTGAATGGTTCATGATGTGAATTCTAGAGAAGCAACTTCTCATCCATGAGCAGACACCCCCATCCCAAACTTGTGTTTTTTTTAAAGAGGTGGACTCCAGGTTGCCGTCATTCTCCTTCTAGGGTGCTGTTAAGGGACAGGTCTGGCAAAATCAAATCACCGCTGGAGAGATAGTGCCATTGTTTTATTGAAGATCTTTCACTCCTCTTAAACCTTTATCAATTGGGAAGATGATATGGAGAGGCTTAATTAAGATATGGCTTACTCCTAAGGGTGAGAAAATTCTGTGGCTTTTTCATTAGCTGATTTTGATTTCTCTAGAATACTTCTGGGTAGCCAGAACAACCAATTCTAAAATCTCTGTTCCAGATGTAATTTCATGGACACTCAGAATGTTATTTTCATTTAACCTGTTGAATTCCCAATAAAATTTTAATATCAGGTAATTAGCATACCCAAAACGTATATAGTGCTCACTATGTAAATACTGTTCCAAGGAAACTACAAGGA
Organism: Cacajao melanocephalus; assembly: GCA_963573385.1. Classification (NCBI taxonomy): domain Eukaryota; kingdom Metazoa; phylum Chordata; class Mammalia; order Primates; family Pitheciidae; genus Cacajao; species Cacajao melanocephalus. Next base: position 46,610 of record CAUYLG010043927.1, read on the forward strand.
TTATCCACTCGATTTTCTCAGCAAGCTTTTGAGGTAGGTACTATTATTATATCAACCTCATTTTCAGATGGGGAAACAGACGTCCAGAGAGGCAGAATAACGTGCCCAGACTCACAGAGCTGGGAACCCAGGCACTCTGCCTCCCGGGTCTGTGCTTGACTTTCCTTTAGTACCTGTACTGCCCTCTTGTTACAGGCATCATGCCAGGCCCTGGGGGGAAAATGATAAAACCAAAGACGGATGAATTTGGCAGAACCTTCTCATAAAGATGGGAGAGGTGCAGAACTTATTGAGGAGAAACTGGGGAGGGTGGACCTCGAAATACAGTCCATTGGTTTAACTCCTCAGTCCCCCAGAGAGTTCTTTTTCCCATGGGATAGTGGACCAGCAAATTTTTCTCTTAGTTTTTTGTATTCCATCTCAGTATACCTTGAGTTATTTCCCCCAGAGATCTGGTCCCTCATCCCTCTTGAGGATCTCAGGGAATTTAGTGGAGAAGGAGCTTCTCACCTTTGCCCTCAGTGAGAGGTCCGCATTGTTTGCAGGGTCACCCAGGTGTGCCCTTCAGCTTCCCCAGCTTGCTACCTTCCTGTCTGTGGTTACCTTAGAAACCAAGGCGCTCCCATCACACTCCAAGTAGCTGAGACGAACTGAATAACAGAGAAGGTGCCAAGATAAATTGTAAAGGAAAAAAATGTGTGAAAGAAAACCAGTTTTAGACCTAAGGCTAATATTTTGGGAAGTTGGGTATGTTGTATTTTGTGTGTGTGTGTGTGTGTGTTTCTTCGCAATAAGACAAGGCTCCCAGGATCAAATGTGAGAAACAAAAAAGGTGAGATGCCAAGAGGAAGATAATAAAAAACTGCCCAAATCCTGCTTTTAAAACTGAAAAATATTGCGAGGTCAAGGCAGGAGGATTGCTTGAGTTCCGGAGTTTGAGACCAGCCTGGGCAACATAGCGAGACCTCATCTCTTTTAAAAATCAAAAAGATTAGTCGTGTGTGGTGGTGCATACCTGTAGTTCCCCCTGCTCTGAAGGCTGAGGAGGGGAGGACCACTTGAGCCCAGGAGACCAAGACTGCAGTGAGCTATGATCATGCCACTGCACTCCTACCTGGGCGACACAGTGAGACCCTGTCTCAAAAACAAAACAAAACAAAACAAAACTGAAACATATCCATTAAAAGAAATGTATTGACATGCAATAAATTGCACATATTTAAAACGTATAGTTTGATAAGTTTTGACACATAACACACATGAAACTGTCAGTACAACGAAGATAATGAACGTTACTCTGAAAAGTTTACAGTTGCTGCTTTCTCATTCTTTCTTCCCAACCCTTCCCATTGGACACCCTTCCCCATTCTGATCCCCAGGCGATCGTGGATATACTTTTTGCTCCCATAGATTAGTTTTCATCTTCTAGAATTTTATATAAATGAAATCATATAGTATGTACTCCTTTTTTATGACTTGTCCTCAGCATAATTATTTTCAGATTCCTCTGTGCTGTTGAGTGTTTTTATTTACTGCTGAATGGTATTTTTTACATTTCAGTTTCTGATTACTTACTACTGGTACCTAGAAACACAGTTATTTTTGGTATTGATCTTGTATCTTGCAATCTTGTAAACCTACTTATTAGTTCAGCTGGGTATTTTGTAAATTCCATCAAATTTTCTGAGTTGATGCTTATGCTCTCTGAGAATAATAACAATTTTATTTCTTTCTTTCTAATCTACGCTCCCTTTGTTTCTTTTTCTTGTCTTACTGCACTAGCTGGAACATCTAGTGCATTGTTGTTAGAACTAGTAACATAAGAATTCCCTGCCTTCTTTCTCATCTTAGTGGGAAAGCAATTGTTTTTTTCACAATTAAATATGATACTGTCTGTAGGTTTATTCTTTCTATCAGGTTGTGGAAGTTCTCTCCTGTTCCTAATGTGCTGGGAGCTTTACCAAGAATAGTTGTGTTTTAACGTACAATATGAGGACTATAGTTTAAATTGCATCATATTAGGAATTTTTGTTAAATAAGTAGATTTCGGCTAAAACAAATGGAGAATTATGAAGACGACTAGTATTTTCCCAAGACAAAGTATTGGGATTACGGGCATGAGCTACCTCGTCCAGCCGCTTTTCTTTTTTAATAATGTTTTTGTCTAGTTTCAGAGTAATGCTGGCCTCATAGAATGAGTTGGCAAGAATTATCCCTTCTTCAGTGTTCTAGAAGAGTTTGTGTGAACCCCCATGGACTCTGATCTATGTACTCCTTGCCGTCTGTGCTAGCCTGGCCTACCTAGCTTGGTGTATCTACTTAGCAATAGGAAGCTCTCTTTATTCACTATCTTTTCACCCAAGCCTCAGTATCCATCATGTACTCAGCTCTGCTCAGATACCCGCTTCTTGTCAGACCTCTTTCTGTTTCCTACCACTAACACCATCATGAAGGCTTATAGTTAACATCAATTAGAAAAGTCCTGGGCTGCCAAGGACCTCTTCCTCTTCTATCCGTAAAAGCCAAGACTGGCTCAGGTTGATTAGAGCTTCCTCCTTCATCCAATGTCCTTTTAACTCGAGTCCACTCCATTTAATTTTTCTTCCTCAATCTTCATTATTTCACCCCACATACTCATTTTAGGACTTCCAGCCTCATGCTTCACCCTCTCCAGCAACACAGCTTCCCGCCTCCCACTTCCATCCCTAATGCTAACCCACTTCTCAAAAAGGCAGTCTCTCCCACTCTTGGAATCACTGTGGTCTTGGTTGAGAATCTCTGATCTCTCCAGTCTGACTGCTGTGTGCTCTCCAGCCGTGAGGATTAGTGAGGCATCAGAATAGGTTGGCACACATGCTGGACTCTCCCTGCGGCTGCCGTGCTTCTCAAAAATCACCAAGCAGGGATCCCAGCCTGCCAGCAAAGAGCTGCAGGCTATGATGGATGCTTGTAACTGTCCTCTCAGAGCGCAGCGGGAGAGGTCACTGTGTGTGCAAGTCCTTGGGCAGGACTCCCTAAAAGCCTCCTGTGAAACTCATCCAAGTACATGAAGAAGTGGTAATCAGAATATCTGGGCCCTTATCCATCCCACTTTACATATTGCTGCTGGAATGAAGTCGTCTTTACCCTTTCCCATCTCGACCAGATAATCCTACTGGCTCCCTGCTGTCCTCTCTTAAAATTAAAATAATTTAAAAATTAGATGTTTTTATTATCAGAGTAATACAGGTTATTGCAGAAAACCTGGAGGAAAACAAATGGAGAATTATGAAGAAGACTAGGTAAATCTCCTGTCATTCCATTTGAGCTGTAATTCAATTATTTTATATCGTCAAAAACTTTTCCAATTTTGAGTTAGTATAAGTAATGATGCTGCCATAAACATTCTTGAGGAATTATTGAAGCAAAAGATGTGTCCACTGCAAGGCTCTTTATTCATATGGCCAAATTGTCCCCCAAAGAGTAAAAACCTGTTTCTACTTTATTCAATGAGAGTTTCTATTTCATGAAACACTTCTTGTCCACATTAGATAGTTTTATTTTTCTAATGCTTTGCAAATTTGATACTGATTAGTAAACAACATCTTCTTTTTAATATGTGCCCCTTAGGGAAGAGGTTGTGCGATCTGGGCTCACTGCAACCTCCGCCTCCCGGGTTCAAGCAATTCTCCTGCCTCAGCCTCCCGAGTAGCTGGGACCACAGATGCGCGCCACCACGCCCAGCTAATTTTTTAGTAGAGATGGGGTTTCACCATGGTCTCGATCTCTTGACCTCGTGATCCGCCTGCCTCGGCCTTCCAAAGTGCTGGGATTACAGGCATGAGCCACCACGCCCGGCCGGTTTCCTTTTTAGAGACAGTCTCTGTGCCAGTCTGGAGTGCAGTGGTATGATCATGGCTGTGGAGTAGCTGGACTATAGGTGTGTGCCACCACACCTGGCTAATTTTTTCATCTTTTTGTAGAGATGGGGTCTCATTATGTCCCCAGGCTGGTCTTGAACCCTTGGGCTCAAGCAATCCTCCAGCCTTGGCCTCCCAAAGCACTGGGATTACAAGTGTGAGTCACCACCTCCAGCTCTATTGTACATTTTCCCCCCATGCTGATTGGTTCAGTCAGCAAAAATTAGCTGAAAAAATTGGTCCACCTCAACAAAAATTAGCCCAATTTCCAAACTTTATTCCACCATGCTCATCCTCCTTTACCACCCTCGTTTCACATGACTTCCTACCAATCTGCATCCCACAATAGCCAAGCTTATCTGATTACACAATGCTTGCACTCTTCATTTATATAAATAGCCAAATGTAATAATCACCTGCTATGTGTCAGGCATTGTACAAACACATTACAAGTATTAACTCATTTAGTCTTCACAGAAGCTTTATAGGCAAGGTATTGTTATTATTATCATTATCATTATTAACTACTTTTAAAATGTGGATGCAGGCATAGATAAATTAGTTAACGCTTTCAAGATCATACAGCTTGAAACTCAAATCTTGAAGGATCTAAGAATCAAATCCAGACAGAGGGCTCAAGAGCTGATCATTAAACTAAAGAGCCTCTCTCCTAAAAGGGTAACACGAACAGCCTTCCTTTAAAACTTAATTTCACTAGTGTGAAAATTTTTCAGGTTTTAAGTACAGGCATGGGGTTAAAGTTTGAAAATAAAGGGCAAGCAGAATTTTTCTTTCTAGCCCAGATAGAGTAACAGGAACTGGATTCAGTTGTTTCAACTGAAACAATGAAAAAAATAGGCAAAACATATGAAACAATAGTTCTCAAGACCCTGGATACCGGGAAATGAAGAATAGTGATTCCTGAGAAGTGGGAAACAAATGCCGGGAGCCCTACCTTGCTCCAGCTTACTTCCTGGACAGTTTCCAGGCCACGGCAGAGGAAGGGGGAACTCAGGTGGAGTCCTGTGGTATTCCCTGAGTTGAGGAGTCAAAGTCAGGAGTCTAGGAGGGCAAGGTGGCTCGAGCCCACAGGCCAGAGTATCAAAAAGGAGATTGCTGCACAGAGAGGGCTCCAGAGATCTCCACAGGGCCAGTCTCTTATGAATACTCAGCTGAATTTAGATCAATGAATGTATGTGAGGAAATTTCCTCAGGGTGAGGAAAGAACTTCCTGAAAGGATTAGAAAGAATAACCCTTGGCTAGGCACAGTGGCCCATACCTGTAATCCCCACACATTGGGAGGCTGAGGTGGGTGGATCACTTGAGGTCAGGAGTTTGAGACCAGCCTGGCCAACATGGTGAAAACTCATCTCTACTAAAAATACAAAAATTAGCCTGGCATGGTGGTGTACGTCTGCAATTCCAGCTACTCAGGAGGCTGAGGCATGAGATTTGCTTGAACCAGGGAGGCAGAGGTTGCAGTGAGCCAAGAATGCACCATTGCACTTCAGCCTGGGTGATAGAGCAAGACTCCATCTGAAAAAATAATAATAATAAAAAAGAAAGAATAACATTTGACACTCACACAGGGCCAGGAAGAATGTCTGTTATGAGTGAAAGATCTCATAATTCATGAGGTAAGGCAGAGTACACAGAAAGGTCTAGCCTCAATAATGAGGGTGAAAAATCAACCTTAGAATAAATACAGTCCTGGTTTTACCTAACAAAGTTTAAAAAAACAATCTGAAGGGTTCAAACTGTTTCTAAGAAATTTTACTGCATTCTATGGCAAAAGTCAAGAATATATGTAGGAAATAAAAAACATCTAGCACCCAACAAAGTAAAACTCACAATGTGTGGGAGGTAGAAAAGTTCCTCTTAAAGTTTCCTTTCTTGTTAAAGAATAAATCATAAGTGTGCTAATAACTCTTTGTTAAGCCCTATCCTATGTAGCTATTAGACATGCCATGCTTACAGGCACTTAGTACATTCTATGTCCATGTACGTTAACCAAGATATCTGTGCTGGAAGTGCTCACAGGCATGTCCCAGCTTGCCATTGCTTTTACTTGTTTAGAAAAGTTTTAAGTTGTTAGCCAATCGGGTTTTAGTTTAGATTGCGAGGTCTGGTTCTGCCAATGGAGATCAGACATGGCAGTAAGGATGACCCCAAATGCGTAAGGGATAAATATGTCTGCTTTTCCTTTGTTTGTTGTACTCCTGTGGCAAGATGGCTAATGAGAGTACCCTTCCTGCAGTCCAGGAAGTAAAAATTGCTTGCTGAGAGATCCTTTGTCTCAGTGCTGATTTTTCTTTGTGGCACTGAGTATCTGTTACCAACACAATGGCTGGTATTCAATAGAAAATTGCCAGGCATGCAAAGGAAATTATTGCCTACCATGGGGAAAAATATCAATCAATTGAAACTGACCTAGAAATAATACATGTGATAGAATTAGTACCCACAAAGAATTATTATAACTGTACTACACACACTCAAGAAGCTAAAGGAAAGACTGAGCATATTAAGCATAGACGTACAAGAAAGTGTAAAAAGAACCTAATTGAACCTCTCGGAATGAAAATTATAATGTTTTAAATGAAAAATACACTGGATAGGATTAATAGCAAATTAGACAGCAGAAGAAAAGATTAATGAATTTACAGAATAGCAATAGAAACATATAAAATGAAACATAAAGAGAAAAAAAGGACTGAAAAAAAGAGATGCAATGAGCTGTGAGACACTTCAAGTGTCCTATTATACATAAATTAGTTTCCAAAGGAAAAGAACAAGATGAGAGAAACAGACAAAAATATCTGAAGAAATAACAAACATTTTCAAAATTTCATGAAAACAATAACCCACAGATCCAAGAAGCTCAATGAACCCCAAGCACAAGAAACTACATCAAGAACATCATAATCCAATTGTTTAAAACAAATGATAAAAAGATTTTGAAGGAAGCAGAGGAAAAAAACACACATTACATACAGAATAAATCAAGATA
>CAUYLG010043928.1:0-31203 GCA_963573385.1 Cacajao melanocephalus
AGGGTTGCTGCCAGTTTCTTCTTCTGCTATCTTTGTCCCAGAAGGATACCCACCAGATGTCAGTCTGAGCTCTCCTTTATGAGGTGACTCTTTGGATATACGGGGATCAGGGAGCTGCTTGAGGAGACAGTCTGTCCTTTATAGGAGCTCATGTGCTGAGCTATGAGCTCCGTTGTTCATTCAGAGCTGCTGGGCAGGTACGTTTAAATCTGCTGCAGCAGAACTCATAACCCCCTCCCCCTTTTTTTTCCCAGGTGGTCTGTCCCAGGGATTTAGGGCTTTGTTTATGAGTTTCTGTTGTCCTGCTGCCTTTTTTCAGGGCTGCCCTGCCCTGCCAGGAGGCAGCCTAGTCACTGTCTGTCTACAGAGGCTTTGCTGAGCAGCTGTGGGCTCCACCCAGCTGCCATGTGAACTTCCCTGCAGCCCTGTTTATACAGATATAGTTAGAACTGCTTTGGCAATGTGGCCCGCCTCTATAATGGCAGACTCTCTGTAATGACGGGCTGCCTAGGCAATGGTGGGCTGCCTCAGCAATGGCAGACTACCTCCGTAGTGGTGGACTGCCTCTGTAATAGCGGACACTCCTCCCCGACAGAGCTGGACCGTCCCGGGTTCAGTTGTGCTTGCTGTGAAACTCTCAATCCAGAGCGTCTCAGATTGCTGTTTTTTTGTGGGGGTGGGACCAGACGAGCCTGATCACCTGGCTCCCTGCCTCAGAGCAAATGGTCGACTATCTCCCAGGTGTTGCAGTCGCCTGTTGAAAAGGTGCCAGGATCTGTGCGATTTCCCATGTGGCGACCCACTGTGCCTGCGCTGGCTGAAACAGCTGTGCTGAGATTCCTGGTGCTTTTTTGCCTGGGACTCTCCTGGCCTGGCTCCCTGTTTCAGTCCCCTTTTTTTTATCAGTTGAATGGGTGACTCTGTCTTCCCATAGCTCCATTAGCCAGCTAAAGTGGTGCCCGAGGAGCACCGCCATGCCAGGGTGCTGGCCAAGACAGCCACGCTGGGGCACCGCCCAAGACAGCTGCACAGGCCAAAACAGCTGTGCCGAGGCGCTGGCCAAAACAGCCGTGCAGGCCGAAACAGTGGCGCTGGCGACCCTTGAGGCTCCTCCGCCTGGGAATCTCCTGGTCTGTGGGCAATAAAAATCCTTCTGGAAATGTGGTGTCCACTTACTCTCTGAGCTTTCACTGGGAGCTGCAATCCTGAGCTGCTCCTAATTGGCCATCTTGGATCCATCCCACCAATAGTAATTCTTCTTTACCTGAAAAGATCCAGGTACTCTGATAGAAGTGGTTGGTTAGAAAGAGAAAAAACAATTTGTAAAGCTCATAAAGTAATCTATCTTGGGAGGCACCAGGAAAGGGATTACTCTTCCCACCCTCAATGGAAAACTCCCCCTGACTGGAAGGGAGACTCCTAGGATTCAGCACAAGTTCTGAAGCTGTGGTTAGGGTTTGGGTGGGAGATCAAATAAAACTAAAGGGTTACAAAGGAACAAATTTGCAATATGGTTTAAACAGAAACAAACCGTCTTATAGCTCCCTGCTTGGAAAAAAATTACACATTTTTGGCCAGGCACAGTGGCTCACGCCTATAATCTCAGCACTTTGTGAGGCCAAGGCAGGCGGATCATGATGTCAGGAGTTCAAGACCTGACATCAGCCTGGCCAATATGGTGAAACCCCATCTCTACCTAAAATACAAAATTAGCCTGGCGTTGTGGCAGGTGCTTGTAGTCCCAGCTACTCGGGAGGCTGAGGCAGAAGAATTGCTTTTACCTGGGGAGCGGAAGATGCAGTGAGCCAAGATTGTACCAGTGCACTCCAGCCTGGGCAACAGAGGGAGACTCTGTTTCAAAAAAAAAAAAAAAAATTACACATTTTTTTTCTGTCAGGTTACTAGTGGCATAATTTAAAATACTCTTGTATTCCATGGGTGCTTGCCAAATTTAGTTGCTCTCAAACGACCTCTGACAGCGTAAATCCATGACCACGTTGTAACGAGGAGTCTGGTTTTTTTTCCCCCTCAGCAAGCTTTTTCTGAATCTCCGGTAGGAGCTGTGATGAGGCAGTGAGACAGTGAAGATATAAAGCTGAGAGTAATTGAAAACCCACTAGTAGTAGATGTGCTCCTCTCCTGGAGGGACATCCCAGGAGACCGATGAGCAGGAGACAGTTGACAACCAGGTAGGAGGGACACCAGATAGGTCTCAAAAGGCCACCCGAAGGTCTCAATCTTCTACAAATTCTTTTTGTTAATTGCTGTTCAAGCTTCCCAGAAAGGTTCCTTTTACTGATACCTAGGGCTACTTGGTGCCACCTGATTACATTCAACTCTTAAATAGGCCAAAAAATAACACATAGACTTGTCCTGAGGGACGGGCTTTATTCCTGGAATGCAGCTAATGCCTCAGAAGAATCCAGTTGCTATGTCTCCTACTGTCTACACAGCAGTCGGGAGAGGCTTGCCACTTAGTGGAAATTTGATCGAGGGAAAGTCACCTACATAAATCCCTTATTTGCAAAACAAGAGTACTGGCAACAGATGACCCATAATGCCCCTTCTGGTTCAAAAAACTTTGCAATTGTAAGTAAAGTAACCTCTCTAAGTCTGTTTTCTTATCTTTGCAATGGGGATATTAAAATTAATCCTTTCCCCCCCAGTGTTGTTGTAAACCGTTAGCCTGTTGTAAACTTTACAATGTTATGAAATCATAAGAAATCATCATCATCATCATCACTATTGTCGCTTTATTTTTAACATTTTCCTGTAAACATGAAAAGTTCCATTTGGCAGCCAGTTCAATTTCTTGTAATGAATTGAAAGAAAGACACACAATGCACTTCTGAATACATTTTGCAAGAGTTTGCTTTAATTTTTTAAAATAAATATCTGAACTCATCTTGCAATAAAAGATATACTTATGTAATTGTAATCATTTCCATGGTAGCAAATTGGAAGGTCACAGAGAAAAGGTCTGAGACTTGACTGCAGGTTCAAGCAACAGGAGAAGCTGGTTTGGGACCAAATAAGCTCTTATTCAAGTAAAACTGTCGAAAAACACTGCCAAGGGAATACAGAAAATAACTGGGGAAGGAAATTGCTTTTGGAATAAATGTTCTGTTCTTTCAAGTTTGCTCTGGTAGAAAAGTGCCTGTTTGAAGGGATTTAATAGAACCATTAGAGGGACAAAACATGAAATATCTCATGAAATCTTTAAAGGTTTATTTTATAACCATTTTTTCTAAAGGCGTATGTGGAGGAAAGAGAAACCAAGGAGATGAAATTTGTACTCTTGTACACAAATATATAAGGCTATTTGATGTAGAACAATTACTTGTGTCTAAATCTATTTCAGATACGTTATTTGATATGTGCTTTGCCATGTTTCTTGCTATTATTTATGTATCCTGTGCTACCCATAGGTCTCAACATCAAACTAAAGTGCTTTGGTTCCTGGACTTGCTCTTTTACTGAACTTTTCCAGTTACTCCTAGCTCTTTAATTATCATCAATTGAATTATCTTCAACTTTAGTAAAAGGTTTTAACATAACTTTCTACCTGTCATTTGTCAGTTACTGAACATCTACCGTGTATCAGCTACTAGACATTCATTTGTTCAACAAATATTATTTGAGTGCCTGTCCTAGCTCTGGGAATAAAAGACTGTATAAGATATATTCCCTGCCCTAATTATAAATTATAAAGTAATTTATAATTAGGTGGACTTTAAAATCTAGACCATTAATATATGATAACAGGGGACTACAGATCTGTCTTCTATAAGGAGCAACTAATCCAGTGTTGCTTGAGGAGAAGTTGAGATTGTTAGAGGTATTTATAATTTAGTTGAGAAATCAAAGACCAGCAGAAAGTAGTTCATCCAATGGAGGAGTGAGAAAGGCATGCAAAAAGAGAGGGGAGGGGTATTCCTAGGCTTGGAATGGAAGGAAGATACATTCGTCTTCTACTGCTGCCATGACAGATTATGAAAGACGTAGTGGCTTAAACAACAGAAATGTATTTTTTTTACAGTTTTGGAGGCTGGAAGGCCAAGATCAAGGTGCTGGCAGAGTTTATATCTGGTGAGACCTCTTTTCATGGCTTGCAGATGGCTACTTTTTTGCTGTGTCCTCAGAGGGCCTTTCCACTGAGTGCATGAACTTCTGGTGTTTCTGACTCTTCCTGTAAGGACACCAGCTCTTATAAGGGGAGTAAGGCCCTTATACGGGGGAAGTAAGGCCCCAGTTTTATGACTTCATTTAACTTTCCTTATCTCTTTAAAGCTCTATCTGTGAACACAATTACATGGGGTATAAAAACTTCAACATACATATTTGAAAAGGGCATAGTTCCGTCCATAATAGAAAGTAATGGACTTATTTCAGCAGATCAACTTCATTTAAGACTAGTTAGTGAATAAAGGAATAGAAATTAATGAAACACTTGAATGTCAAACTATGCATCTAAAGTTAATAAATCATAGGGCACAGGTGAGCCATTTAAGGGTCTGTCCAATGTCCTATTGTGATAAAATTTGCTCTTCATGAGGATCATTCTGGTTGTAGGGTGAAGGATGAATAGAGGTGGGGTCAGTGGCAGAGGCAAGATCAGACACAGAGAGAATAAGAGTGTGGCAGTTGGCCAGGCCAGTGACAAGGGTGGCTTGAATCAGAAGTGGATAGATTTGGAAGAATTTCAGGAGGTAGAATGGTTAGGAATTGATTAGTTGTGTAGAGAGAGTGAAGAACAGAAAATTGTTGATGTTAAGTTTTTGCTATTTGGAGTAACTAAGTAGATAGTGAGATAAGCAATAAAGAAAACATGCTGGAAATTAGGAATTAGGCAGGAGGTAATGTGACCAGCTTTGACATGGCAAACTTGGGGCTGGTAGAATATCCAAATGGAGATGTCTGAATAGATACGTAAGCCTGAATCCCACAAAAGAGATCTTGGATGAAATCAGTTTAAAATTATTTAGAACATGAGCAAGTTCAGCGTTAGAGCTATGAGAGTAAATTAAATTATCTCTATTAATACAAAATAAGAAGACATTGGAGAAACTACAAATATGAAGTCAGAAAAATTGCCATTTAAGATACGAAGAGAGGAAGACAATTTCTTCCTTCTTATCGGTAGATATATGAAATGTAATTCAAATATAACCCTATTTGTGAATTTGAGTCAATGCCCTCAATAAAGAACAAATTATATTTATATTTTGATTTACCAAATAAATTCCATTAAAAAGACTTGTTTCTGTTGTACTTATATATTTTTATTCTCTCTGATTTAACTTTAAATTTATGATTTGATTTTCAGCTTAAAGTCTTTTAAAATCTAAATATTATTTTGGCTGCATTAATTTTCCAAGTGTTTCAGTTAGTCTAAGACTAAAGCCTATATCCCTATTAACTAGCAATGGAGTTTTAAAATTTTGAATCATCCCAGTAATAACTCAAATCTGGGGAAATTTGACTTTGTGAACATTACATTATTTTGTGTTTTTGAATTCAAGTTGCATAACTTTAACAGCTATATTTTAAAGCATTATCAGGAAATGTTAATTCCTTTTGGTGAAGATATTCATCGCTCTTTTATCTCATTCATAATACTAACACATGTGCGCACACACACACACGCACACACACAGAGTTCTATCTATCTTAGGTGAGGATACTTACTATAGTTGGCTTCAGGGAATTGGTGAGGCTATCAAGGAAGGGGAAACCCATATATCTGGTTAATATTGATTCTTGAGCTGGGGCAAATTCATCCTTTGAGCATATATCTACTGCATCTTTGAGCATCTGTCTTCCATTTCAAAGGCTGTGCTAGATGCAGTGAATACAGAAAACAGCCGTGAACAGAAGTGACATGAGCCCTGTCCTTCCTCAGCTTACCACCTATCTACTTCAGTTTTGTTCCCCGAGCTTCACTGAGGCATGAGTAACAAATAAAATTTGTATATATTTAAAGTCTAAAAGGTAATGATTTGGTGTACATTACAAAATGATTACCACAATAAAGCTTATTAACATATCCATCACCTCATCTCACATAGTTACTTTTGTGTGTGTGTGTGGTGAGAACACATCTATTCTCTTAGCACATTTCAAGTACACAATGCATCCTTACTAACTATGGCCACTGTGCCGTATATGCTGTCCAGAACACATTCATGGAAAGTTTGTACCCTTTGACTACCATCTCCTCATTTGTGCCACCTCAGGGCCCTGGTAACTACCATTTCACTTGCCATTCTTATGAATTTTATATTTTACATTCCACATTTAAGTGAGATGGTATAGAGTTTGTCTTTCGTGTCTGGCTTATTTCACTTAGCTTAATGTTATACAGTTTCATCCATGCTGTCCTAAGTAGCAGGATTTTCTTTTTTTTTTTTAAGGCTGAATAATATTCCATTGTATATGTGTACATATATATAAATATATATATATATATAATGTGATATATATGTGTGTATTGTATGTATATATATATATCACAGTTTCTTCATTTATTCATCTATTGACAGACCGTCAGGTTTTTCTATATCTTGGCTACTGTGAATAATGCTGCAACGAACATGGGAGTACAGATATTTCTGTGAAATAGTGTTTTCATTTCCTTTGGATATTCCTTGCCAGCATATATACTTTGTGAACATGCCTAAAAATACCGCTCTAAAAACCTTTTCCCTGCACTATGAGAACAAGACACCCAGCAATTTTGCTTGCAGCTATGTGTAGAAGAAGCCATTGTAATTCAACTTTTTAATTCCATCACCTGCATGATGTCTTGTTGAAGGTAGCTGTTCTGTTTCCCAAATCTTGTCTTTCAGTAGGGTATTTGCCTGGACCAAGTTTAGCCACCATGGCATCAATTGTTATCAGGCCCAAAAATGTAGGAATCAAGGTAGTTCTAGGGTTCTCTTTGGATTGGTATTGTTTGCAATTCTGTGTTCCTAGGTCTACTTCTGCAGCTTTGAATCTTCAGGAATGTAGGAGATATTAGCTGAAGCAGGAAGAGAGAAAACGGGAGGTAGTAGTAATTAACTTGAAAGTGACATCCCTTTTGACTCCGTAAACTGTGGTAAGAATTCCAAGACATCCACTGCCCCGTGAATCTTAATTTGCATAGACTTTTGCATCATTTTAAAAAAAAATGTAGACTATCTTAAGACAAGCAACGTTATCTACATCACATTCTTGTCTTTAGGAAAATGTAATGGTGTTGACAGATAAAATGGAAAGGACTTTAAAAAATTGTACCTTATGCTTTGGTTGATTTGCTAAATAATATTTACTCTGCCTCCATTTAGAACATTTGGAAAAAGAAAGGCCTATACAATTTTTTATACTAATTTTTTTTGTTGAAATGGGAAAAGAGAGAGAGCTGTTAGAAAAATATACAATCATTTTAATCAGAAGTATTCCCAAGTATCAAATGAATGAATGTTTTTATTGTCCATTATGTTTCAAATCTGCCAAGCAGTGGATCAGAAAAACACCGCTAGAAGATTTAGAAGCACTTGAAATTGGAAATGCATTTTTCGTTTTTCCATTTATTTAGATAAATATACAATCATTTTAATCAGAAATAGTCCCAAGTATCAAATGAATGAATGTTTTTATTGTCTGTTATTTTTCATATCTGTGAAGTAGTAGATCCAAAAAACATAATTAGAAGATTTACTTCTCAGGGGTACTTCAGTGCCTTGATAGATTATAGTTGGTAGGTTATTACGAAATGCTGAAAGAAAAGGCTGTGATTTGAAAGATTCCTTAAGAATTCTATCTATAATTTCTGTTAACATTTGACAGAGTTTCATGACATTAGAATCGCCAGGTTCATTGAAATTCAACAATGGCAGAGTTTCTTGCATACATTTCTTATTTAGAGGTAACATTTCTATTTCCTGACACAGAGATTCAGAATGAATATCTCAGGAAGGAGAGAAAACAAAACAGAAACCATAAAAAAAAACTCATTTCAAAATAAAATCAAGCACACCAGTACAAGTATCATATTGGGAAATACTTTAATTGGGGGAAAAGGAGCAAATTTAATTGCCAGAAAACATACTTCTGTATTCAAGTTCAAACAACTCATTTTTTCTTTCTTGTCAAGGCAGTATCAGATAAATTTAAAAACTAAATAGTCATAATTCAAATTGCTCTAGGGCTGTTTTGTCAACCTCAGTAGTTCTAGGAAGCATGATTAAAAGTGTAGGCATCCCACAAATATTAACCTTTCAAAAGCTTTTTTTTTGAAATGAAGTCTTGCTTTGTCGTCCAGGCTGGAGTTCAGTGGTGAGACCTTGGCTCACCACCACCTCTGCCTTCTTTCCGGTTCACGTGATTCTCTTGCCTCAGCCTCCCAAGTAGCTAAGATTACAGGCATGCTCCACCACACCCAACTAATTTTCGTATTTTTAGTAGAGACAGTGTTTCACCATGTTGGCCAGCTGGTCTCAAACTCCTGACCTCAGTTGGATCCTCCCGCCTCAGCCTCCCAGAATGCTGGGATTACAGGCATGAGCGGCCACGCCGGCCATCTTTCAACAGCTTTTGCAATTCATTTTAAGATATGCATGACTAGAAATTTTCAGTCAAATGACTTTTTTCCCCTTTTTAATCTCTGTGTGGAACATTTATACAATTTAAATAAATAGCCACTTTAAGGTTAATTGGGCAAATTGATTCAATTTAACAACTCCTAAGTGTGATCTTATGTATATTTGATATTAGGCTGAAAAATAATCACACAAGTTTCCTGCTGTCCCCATGCGTTTTTCAGGGAAAAAAAAGGGAGAAATGTATTAGTAGGTACTGCATCTTCTAAATGGGTTCCCTGATGAGAAAATAGCACACAAACTCATTGAACCAAAATATGAAGTAGGCAATGTGCTTGTTGATTTTTAGAAACTGTTTTGCTAAACACAGGTGGACAATATTTTCCCAAAAACTAGGCAAATTTTTTTTTCTGGCAGAGCTTATGAATAATGACACATCAGTAGTTGAATAAAGTTCTCTTTATGAGATTCTACCCATTAAAATTGCTCAGAAAATATAGAACATTTAAATTGGTACCCTTATTTTTGTTACTGAAAAGATGACAGGGTTTCTCTGTTGGGAAAACATTAAAATTTATACAATGAATACATATTATGTGTCTATGATGTGTCAGGCATTGTGCTGTTTTTTCTAAATTAAAACAAAACTGGACGCACAGGCTCACACTGGATCATTGTACACTTGCCATAGCCTTGCATTTTCCTGTATGTCACTTACAATTTCCAACTTTTAAATATGCAGTGAACTACAAATCAGTTAATTTTCAGGTTACAGATACTCTGTGATAGTTGCATTGTGAATGTCAAACTTGGAATTTCCAGAAAGAATAATAGTTGATGCTACAGGAATGAAAAGATAAAACATTTGCAATTGTGTCTGTTCTATACAAACTGAAATTTATGGACTGCATTCCTGTGAACCACCGGCAATAATGCCCTTTCGATTGCATGTGTATGGATACGTATGCACCTTTCAGAATGTTCAAAATCTGACTTAAAGGCCCATTGCACCCTTGAAATGTCTCATGTCAAAGAGCCCAGTTTCTGGTTTCTATTTTGCACTTCTAAGTGATTTTTGGATTCTTTGGAATGCCTTGCCTGCAACGGCTGTGCCATTCTTACAGCTTAATCCACACCTTCCTTGCAACTTTATTTCTAATTAGTTGTTGCCTGCTTGGAGATGAAAGCCATTTTTGCACCTTGAAGGGCAATGTGAACTTAACAAAAATACGCTGATTCAAGTTAAAGATGTTTCCCTCATGAGCAAGGGCATTGAAGGTTAACCCTGACCTTCTCAGGGGAATTGCTATACTGTGTTTCAGTTAAGATTATGTATTACCATATTTCTTTCAGATAAATCAGGCACATAATTTCAGGGTGAAAAGAGCTATTGTTTTGAGAGTCACTTAAACATGAGTTGGTTTAAAAAGCCGCAAATATAAATCCTTAGCAGTAATAACAATACTAGGATAGAATGTGGTGTGCTTATCAAGAGCTGCATTGGTGTAAGGGATCTGCCTTCCTGTTTGTTTTTCTCTGGATAGGGAAAGAATGTCCCCTCTAGCAGTAACTTCTGAAATGTCTTTATGTATCTTGAAGTATCCTGTAGTGGACATTGTGATGTGCTACCTAGATGCCTGTATAAGGAGCACTTGTTGGTCCAGCTGTTGGGGGTGCTGTAGAGGAAAGCTTTTGGCTGTCAGCCCCTTCTAGGATTGCCTTAGCTTCAGAGAGTAGTCATGGCCAAGGGCAAGCTTTCCAGGCTGCAGCCAGCATCAGATGACCGATCAATCTGAGTGGAGGGTCATAATGGCATGATCACCTCAGCCTAACTTGGGGTAATTTTGAAAGGCCATGTAGTTTTAGGGTTGTCTGTGAAGAGATGAGAGAAAATATAACCTTCACTTAAATTCACATTTATTCCATTTATATAAGTAGCCACTTTAAGGTTAATTGGGCAAATTGATTCAACGTAACAACTCCTAAGTGTGTCACCTTTGCTTTGTTTGTCTCTGTATGTGCATACCTATGTATTGCAAAATTTTAATTTCAGGCATTGTGATGCACCACTCTGAAATACATAAGCATTTATTTTCTAAAAGTGAGGACATTCTCCTGCATAGTCACAGTAATATTGTCACTCTCAAGGGATGTACCCTTGATAATATATAATCATCTTACATACAACTCATATTCTAATATTCTCACTGAATATTAGATCCTCCCACTGAAAATCCATCAATAAATCAGACATTGCATTTGTCTCTTTAATCTTCTTTAATCTACATCAATTCCTCCAACTTAAAAAAAAAAAACTGTGTGCAATACTGATATTTTAAATAGTTCAGGACAGCTGTTTTGTGGAATGTCAAGCAAACAAACACTGGGTTTGCTTGATTCTTCATGATTAAGTTCATATGCAACATTTGGGGACTAATACTACATATGTGAGGCTGTGTCCTTTTCAGTGCATTGCATCAGAAGGCATGTAAGTTCATCCATTTTCTTTGGGGTTGTGGCTTTTTTCTCCTTAACTTTTAGAAGCTATTTATGTATCAGATAGGTTATTGATATATAATTATTGAATATTTGCTGTATATGTTGCAAATGTTCATTTTTGTTTGTCCTTTGCCTTTTGAATTTGCTTATAATGTCTTGTTTTGCCATGAAAAATGGTTTGAATAGTCAAAATTATTAACAGTTTACTTGTATTACATTTGGATTTTGAGTGTAAAGGAATTCAATCACATTTTCTTCAGGTATGTGATTTCAGTTTTTTGGTACACTTATATATTGTGATGATTAATTTTTTGCATTAATTTGGTTGAGCCACTGTGCACAGATATTAGGTTAAACGTTTTTCTGGAAGTTTCTGTGAAGGTGTTTTTTGGGTGAGATTAACATTTAAATCAATAGACTTTGAGTAAAGCAGATTACCTACCATGATATAAGTGGGCCTCATGCAATCATTTGAAGGCCTTAATAGAGCAAAAACTGACCTCCACTTAGCAAGAAGGAATTTTACCAGCAGGTTGCCTTTTAACTCAAGCTGCAATTCTTCCCTGATTCTCCAACCTGCCAGACTACCTCATCAGATTTTGGACTTGGTAAGCCTCCACAATTGCCTGATCCAATTCCTTAAAACAAACCTCTCTATATTTGTATATACATCTTCAATTGCTTTGGTTTTTCTGGAGAACCCTGACTAATATGCATATCTTATCCATTTAAAATTTGTTTTCATGCATAGTGTGAGGTATGAATCCCATTTTATCTGTAATCCAGAAGGATATTTTGTGTGTCAGCACTACTTATTAAAATGTTTATCTCGGCTGGGTGTGGTGGCTCACGCCTGTAATCCCAGCACTTTGGTAGGTCAAGGTGGGAGGATCAGAAGGTCAGGAGATGGAGACCAGCCTGGCCAATATGGTGAAACCCCATCTCTACTAATAATACAAAAATTAGCCAGGCATGGTGACGCACACCTGTAGTCCCAGCTACTCGGGAGGCTGAGGTAGAAGAATCACTTGAACCTGGGAGGCAGAGGTTGCAGTGAGCCGAGTTTATGCCACTGCACTCCAGCACCAGACTCCTCAAAAAAAAGAAAAAAAGTCTATCTCTGTCTCTTCTCAGTGATTTGAGAGGTCATCTTTATGATATACAAAATTTTCGTCTGTATATTAGTCCATTTCTGTACACTCTATTCTATTGCGCTGGCCTACATATTTTTGCAATAATCACGTGTTTCTTATTAAATTTTAGGAGTTTTGTGTTTTTATTTCTAGTAGGGCTAATGCTCTTCTACTGCTTTTCTTTTTTCTCCTACGTTTTATCATAAAAAATTTTCAAATGTTCAAAAAACCTACAGTGAATACTCATCCATCTATCCATCCCTCACTTAGTTCATCTTATTTTTCGGTATATTTCAAAGTAAATTGAAGACATCACTATCACCCTCCCAAAGACGTCAGTATGCATAACATCAAACAGAGTTAAGTATTTGTTAGTGTTCTCTATTCTTTTGGAATAAATTTATATATAATGAAACTCACAAATCTTAAATGTAGTATCCAATGAGTTTTGACAAATCTGGACACTCTCTCACTCCAGTAAAGTTTTCTTTCCCAGTAAATTCTCACTTATTATTCCTGTCCCGAAGGCAAATGCTGTTTTGATTATTTTTTCTTACCATAAATTAGTTTTGCTTGTTTTAGAACTTCATGTAAATGGAATCATACACTAAGTAAGTATGCTTTTGTGTAAACTTTCTTTCATTAAATTAGTATGCTTTTATAGTCATCCATGTTGTGTATGTGTCATTTCTCTTAATTGCTGAGTAGTATTTCATTGTATAAATATCCTATACTTTATCACTTACTAATGGACACTTGAGCTGTTTTCAGTTAGGAGCTATTACGTGTTAGCTGTTATGAACACACTTCAATAACTATTTTGGGGATTGTGTTTTCATTTATCTTGGATAAAAAAGAGTAGAATTGTTGGGGTACAGGGTAGGTGAATGTTTAGTTAAATAGGGAACTACCATTCTATTTGCTAATGAATGCAACTTCCAGTTGCTTCAACTTTACTGTTGTAGGTCCTTTCAATTTTAGCTAATCTAGTGAAAGTGAAGTAGCAGCAGGGTTCTTCTTTGTTGGGTTTTATTCTTACTAGAATTTCTTGCATTTTTTCCCATATGATTTTTGGAATAAATTTGTCTAGCTTCAGAAAAAGAGCTGTTGATACATTACTGAGATCATTTTAAATTTATATTCTTTTGAGAAAATAAATTTCAGAAGTAATCTTTTCCAGTGACAATGTTTTTCATTCATTCAAAAATACTTTCGAATCTTTCAGGAGTGTTTTTAAAGTTTCCACTTTTTTTCACATTTCTTATCAAGCTGACTTGAAAATTTTTATTTTTGTGATGTTATGATAAATGGATTTTCTCTTTCACTGTATATTTGATTTTTTATTTTATTACTAATGTCTATTAATGTATAATAATCACATATTGATTTTAATCTTCTCACCTTAAATTATTTCTTCTGTGAGCTAGTTTCATTATTGTTCTCATGGGTTTTCTAGGTATTCTGTTGTATCACTTGTAAATAGAGCAAATTTAAGAGTTTTTCTAGTTCTCATTAACTTATTCCAATAGTTTTCAATGTTTTTATTTTATTGGCTCTTGCCTATAGTAAAATGTTAAAGGGTAGTAATGATTTTTGGAATTCTAATCTTGTTTATAACATTAGTGAGAGTGTCTTTATTATTATTTATCTCTTCAACAAGAATGTTGGCTTTAGGGTTAAAGAATGTGTTTTTCTACATAAGTCTACATAGATAAATAGCTGGTCAAGATATATAATGAATACATGGAGATATTGATCTATTTATCTATCAATCAATCAATCAAAGCTATCTGAACTACCCATCTATCTGTTTAATCATGCTAAAGCAGTATCTATGAACATAGCAGCCTATTTTTATTGAGTATTTTATCTGGAATGGGTATTTTGTCAAAACATTTTTAGCATTGAGGGGAAATCATAAGTTTTTAAAAATTGTAGTAATACTTCTTTAATGATTTCCTATCATCGAATTATCCTTTTATTTTTAAATCAATTCCCATCTGGTTATGATGTATTATTTTATTAATTTAGTATTGGAACCTATGTGCTAATATTTTATTTAAAGAATATTTGCTTTGATATGAGATTTTGTTTTTAGTTTTTCTTGTACTACCTTGTCATGTTTATGTTCTATTGTTACACTTGATAAAAAGTTTGCAAGCTTTTCTTTTTTCTTTTCTGTATGCCCTGGAACAATTTATGTAGTGTTGGTGTTATGTGCCCTTGAAGGTTTGGTAAAATTTGCCTGTGACACCATCTTGGCCCAGTGATTTTATTATGCTGATTTTTTTTTTTTTTTAATTTTTAGGTGTAGGGTAGTCCTTTGATAAGTACTTTTATATCTTCTGTGGACATCTGTCTGGTTTGTTTGTTTATTTATTTTTTATTTATTGTTGTTTTGAGACTAAGTCTTGCTATGTTGCACAGGCTGGAGTACAGTGGCGCAATCTCGGCTCACTACAACCTCTGCCTCCCGAGTTCAAGTGATTCTCCTGGCTTAGCTACCTGAGAAGCTGGGATTATAGGCAACTGCCACCATGCCCAGCTAATTTTTGTATTTTTGGTAGAGATGGGGTTTCACTATGTTGGCTAGGTTGTTCTCGAACTCCTGACCTCAAGTGATCTGCCTGCCTCAGCCTCCCAAAGTGCGGGGATTACAGGCGTGAGCCACTGCGCGCAGCCCGTTTGTCCGTTTTAACTTTCTGTTTTCACTGAGGTGAATTTTGGTAAAATGACTTTTTAAGGAAAATGTTGATCTCATCCAGGTTTTTAGTTTCATTACATTGAACAATACAAAGAATCTCTTTGGGATTTAAAAATTTTTCCCTTTTAAATTTTATTTTAATGAAATAATAACTGGAGGAGACAAATTCTTATTTTGTGTATTTCAGCTTTTCTGTTTTTTTTCAGAATTAGGTCAGCTAATGATTTGTCCATTTTTGTTTAGCTTTTCAAAGAGCTCGTATTTTCACGTACTTATTAGATTTATTGTTTTTCTATTTTCTATTTTGTCCTTTATCTTAATTGCATTTCATCTCATTCATTTACCTTCTTATGGAAGTATTTTTGTTGTGCATTAAATATATGGAATGTCTTCTAATTATTGCTTTAAATGTATTCCATGAATTCTACAATGCAGTGTTTTTATTACTACTTTTTAAGAAATACCACAATAAGTTGTATTTACTCTTTTACCTAAGATATGTGTAATGGAAACTTAAAATTTCCCAGGTGGACAGGCCTTAAATTTTTTGTTGTTGTTACTTTCTCCTTTCATTGCCTAGTAGTCAGAGAATTTTTTGTATGGAATATACTAAAATTATTGAGAAATTCTTTGTGCCTAGTGGTTGCATAGAACATTTTGGTGTATTCTTCATGTTTTATCTACAATTAGATATATTTTCTATTATCAGAGTGCAGCATTACATAAGGTATTTGTAAGATGTACCTCATTAGGATGTTGTTTAGTCCATCTGTATCTTTATACTTACCTTTGTCCACTTGACCAGATTTAATCAGACACTTACATATGAAAGTCTGCTATTAGTATGTTTCTGCCTATTTTTCCTTGAATATCTTGTAGTTTTTGCTTTATGAAGGTAGTCGCTTGTGGTATTTTGTACATGGATAAAACTATTATGTCTGCATTAACATTTGTGATTTTAGCATTATAAACTTTCATTGCACATCTCTTTTTAAATAAACAATTACTTTGTTTAGTAATTCTAAAACTACTTACACCTTTTTCTAAAAATAAATCATTAATTTCACCTAGATTTTCAAATTGATTTTCTGTGAGTTGACCAAACTCACATCTTGGGAATATCTTAGGTTTTTTAGTATTTTTGCTTATCTTGCCATTTAAAAAAATATTATATTTTGTATACTCACACTCTGTTTTTCTTTTTGTCCTGAATCCAACCTTGTCTGATATTGATGTTCCTAATCTCGCCTTCTTTTTGTTTATATATGTCTTGTACACCTTTCCCTAGCATGTTATTTTTTTTTGAGACCTTTTGTTTTGACTTTGTGTCTTTTTATAGCAAGTTTTAAAAAGTAGGCTTTTGCTTTGTTCACCCTGAGACTCCTTTTCTTTTAATAGAAGTATGTTTAGCCTATCTGTGTTTGTTGAAGTGACACATTTGTTTGGGCTTAGTTCTTTCATAGTACTTCATATTATGCTGTTATTTTGTATGGCTTCTTTGATTGTCTTTCTTGCATTATTATGGGTTATTTTCCTGGCTTTCTTTTGTGTGTGTGGATTTTTTTCAGATAATTTGGAAGTTTGCCTCTTCTTCTCGGTTCTTTTAGTGATTACATTTATATCATAATTTTATGTAATATACTAACTACTACTCTTCATCTTTAGGCAGTAACTATTAAATCCCCATTTTGTGCAATGACAAAATTGTTATAATTGCCCAATCTCTTCTCTTTATTTCTACTATGAAATTACAGATGAACACAGTTTTTTTCTTAGCTTTACTACTTTGTTGCCTTATATATTTTTTAAAAATTGTATCTCTATTACATTTATATCAGTTTTTTAAAAATATATTTTAATCACTAGCTACTAAAGATGAGGAAATAAAGTACTTATACTTATCTAGCTTTTCTCCTCCTTTTGTATCCACATTTTGGTTAACATGTTTTTGACTTATTTTTATGGTTTGCAATATTCTTTTGATTTTCTAATCATAAGTTTATCAGCACTTTGGTCTCAGTCTCGGAGTTAAATGAATTCAGTATTCTAAGCAATCCTTTATAGTTCTCTATTTGTCTTTTGGTTGGCTCTATTAGTTTCCCTAAGAAGGGATTATGGGAATTAGAATTCCTACACATGTAAAAATGTCTGTCTTCTGCCTTTGTTTGCATCGAGATTCCTGATTATAAAGCTTCTTGTGTTACGATTTCTTTCTCTGAAAATATTGTAGGCATTTGCCAGTCCAATCCGTTCTACTGTTACAGAGTTCCCAACAGAAGTCTCTAAGGCTAGCCTGAGTCTTCCCCAAAAGTGACTTTATCTTTCTGAACTCGATGCCAAACAGAGGTTTTTGTTTTTTTGTTTTTGTTTTTAGAAGATCACCACTTCTATCTGCCTGTATTTTACGCTTGATCATTCTGTATCAATTTTCCCTGGACACTTTTCCTGGACAATTTTCTTTTTTATTCTGTAGCTCAGTTACATTTCTAGATAATAATTTTGAATTATATATTTGAATATGATTCCATTCCAGTTATGGCCACTGCTTTTTAAACTCATTGTTTTGTTTGGATGAATATTGCTAATTTTTTTCCTCAAACTTGACCTCCATTTACTCGTTTTGTATTTTTAGCAGTAGGTTTTCCTTTGCATTGTTATCAGTGAAGCTTCAATAATTGTGTCATTTACTATTCAATGGTTTTCCTAAGCTTCTATTTCTTTGCACTATTCTATATATCCTTAAGCCCTGTGTATTTGCTTTGAACCCTTTGACTATTTTACTAAGTTTTTAAAATTTCATAATGATATGTTTGATATTGCAATTGTTTCTTTCTTTTTTTTTTTTTCTAGCCTTTATCTTTTACTTTGTAGCATTTTGGCGGAGATCCGGGACTGGTTAAATTTGATTGTTTAAATAAAATGAGCTCTTCCTGGACTAGCTCTGTGCAGGAAGTTTCTGTCAGAGATCAAGGAAGTGCTGTGAGCTAGTAGGAATTCACCTTTGTGTACAAGGATACTCAAGGTGCCTCCTTGGATCAGTGAACAGATTTATTTTAACTGTGACTTTTATATGGCCAGGAAAGATAAATAGCTATAAGACGCTCAAAACTCCTGTTTTCCTTCTCCAGTCTCTCTAATCTCTCCAATAATGTCATGTAAATGTGTTTCCTTGTGAAATTCCTGATACACCATGGTACCAAATGGCATCTAGTGGAGCTTTTTCCACCAGCCTGGGTGTTGTATTTCCTTTGTTTTAAATAGAAAATATTTTAAACAATATATGTTATTGCTTTGGCTTCTGAGGATGCAATCCCTACTTGAGGATGACTATGCTCTTCTGACTTCGCTAGAGATCCGCAGGTTTTCTCATTTCATGGTTTCCCACAGCTGTCTTGTCTTTGCTACATTTTGTAGTTCTTCCACAAATGTTGAGGTTTAGTAAACCTCACAATTACAGAATGTCCTGTAATTTTGGAAAGGTAAAATGATTTGTATTTCTATTTCTTCAGTAACTGTTTTAGTGGGACTTTTATGAGTAGAAAGACAGAGCTATAAGTACTCTGCTGTGTTCTTTGACTTCTTAATACTGGGGGGATAAAGTAAGTATAATGAATCTTATCATCATGGATGATGCTGAGAGTCTGAGGTATTTGTAGTTTGTGAAACTGCCTATCAAACATAGATGTGCTTAAGGTATGCAGCATAGAATTTGAAAAATAAACTCAATCTTTACTTTTTGTGTATGTGGGTATGTTATTCTTTATTGAGTTATAATCTACATGCAAGAAAATTTACAAGGTTTTAGTTTTACATTACCCATTGCTTTTCCAAATTCGTCTTTCTCTGTCTTTTCTTCATAATCACTGTTTACTTGTATCTTACTCCTTACCATTTGTTTTATCAAATAGGAAGTTTTGGCCAAAAGTGACAGAACCCAATTCAACATGATTCTTTCCAGTGATTCTCAAACTTCATGGGGCCATCAGGATCACCTGCCCAGACTTTCTAATTCTGTAGTATTGGGGTGGTGTCTGAGAATCTGCGTTCCCGACAAGTTCCCAGATGATGTTGCTGCTGCTGATCTGGAAGCCACACTTTGAGAATCACTGGGTTAAACAATTTAGAGATTTATTACCTTGCAGTGAAGGGTGGTAGGATGGTTCAATGGCTGGTTATTCCAATAATCGCATCATTCTTTATATTCAAAAATAGAGTTTCTTTCTCCTCATAGAGCAACCTGTTTGTAGTACTTCAGTGGGCAACAGTATTCAGAGTGAGGGGGAAAAGAAAGGCAGAATCCTCATGTTTCTGTACATTTTCATGAAGCACTCTCACTGGTGAAAAATAGGCAACATAATCTTTTCTAAACCTATTTACTAGCCAGAAGGATAAAACTACTATCCATTATTAGATTGAACTAGTCAAAACTTACTTCTTGGATCTGGCCCCAGTCTAAAATGAAATTCTGTGCTTGGGGCTGGAAATGGTTGGTTAAGTTGCCTAGATGGGCAACGTGGCAGATCTATACATTATTATATCTACATGTTTCCTATGGTCTTTTTACAGTTTGGGGCCAGGCATTCCCAGTTTATTTTCATCTGTTCAGTAGTTAAAAATCTAAGTGTTAAATGTCACATCAACATTTTTTGTTAATTAGCAAGAAAAACAATGTCTCAACTGATTCTTTCAAATTTACAAGTTCCATTCTTACTGTCTTTTAGCGGAATCAAATTCTGCACAGTTTTTATGTTAGTTGTATAACATATCTTCTTCAATATTTGCTTTGGTTTTGATTTTTCTTCCCTGTTTCTGGAAAAATATATATATGTGGGTTTTTTTTTTTTTTCTGTTTTTTGGAAAAAACTTGGAACAAGGTTTCTTCAGCTGAAATTGTGAGCAGCTTTTTTGTTGTTCTGGATATTTTAGTGTTTCATGTGTTCATGATTAATTCACAATGGCCTTGTTCTCTCCAGGCAATTATACCTTGTTTACTTTACAATAAAGAGACCAGAGAATTTTATAATGGAGCCCAGTCCATGTTGAATAATTATCACATCTATGATGGTTTTATAGACAGTTTATTGCAGTACACAAAAAATAAGTAATTAGCTTGATAAAAGTGAACATGCCACATTTATCATCAATCAGGTCAGTAAATTGAACATTACAGTCAGCCCTCCATATCTGCAAATTCTACATCCACAGATTCAATCAACCATGGTTCAAAAATATTCGGAAAAGAAAAACAATAAAAAGTACAGTATAATGTACAGTATAATGACTGTATAGCATTTACAAAGTATTAAGTATTTTAGGGATGATACAGTATACTGGAATAAGTGCCTATGTTATATGCAAATACTATATCATTTTATAGAAGGGACTTGAACATTTGTGGATTTTGGTATTCACAGGGATCCTGGAACCAATCCCCAGCAGATATTGGGGGTCTCTTTTAAATCCCCTTCTACCACCCCTCTCTTCTCCACAAGGGAATATAACTTTGTTTTGCTTATTTTTGAGCACAATATAAATAGAATCATACAGTTTGAATTTTGTGTCATTCCTCCTTTATTCAACCTTATGTCTGAGATTCCCTGTTTTTTCCTGTACCAAGTGGTTGCACCAATTTGTACTCCTAGAATATATGAACATTCCAGTAGCTTCATATTGTGACAATCCTTATTATTTTCTATATTTAACTTTAGCAGTTCTAGTGAATGCAGAAAACACTTATTTTAGTTTTAATTTGTATTTATCTATGGCTAATGAAGCAGAGTTTTCATCCCAAGTTAGTGTTTTAAACTCATAAGACTATTTAGATTTCTGTTTTTTCTCATCAGTTTTGCTAAGTTACATTGTTGTAGTTATCTGTCTTATCATCTGAATTAGCACGTATTTTGGCATATAGTCGTTTATAATAGCTTATTATTTTTTAAATTTCTACAAATTCTGTAGTGATGCCTTCTTCATTCCTAGTATTTATCATTTGTTTCTTATTATTTATTAATGTGTTAATTTATTTTTGTTTTGTTTTGTTTTTTGCTAGGGGTTTGCTAGTATAATTTGCTCTTTAAAAGAGCATACTTTTGGTCATTGGTTTTATCATCTATCGGGTTTTTTTCCTTTGATTAATTTCCACATTTTTTCTCTTAATTTCCTTCATTCTGTTATCTTTGGGCTTAACTGTTTATTTTCTAAACTTCTTGAAATGGATACTGCTGTGGTTTGAATGTTTCACTCAAAGTCCATGTGTTGGAAAGTTAATTTCCACTGCAGCAACCTTAACAGGATGTTTAAGAGGTGATTAAGTCTTGATGGATCTACCTTTGTGAGTGGGCTACTCTCGTACGTGGGTACATGCTATTATTGCAGGAGTGGGTTTGTTATCATAAGACGGATTTGTTATATAAGAAAGTTTGCTTTCTCTTGGGCTTTCTTGTGTTCTCTTGCTCTTCCGCCTTCCATCATGGAATGACCCAACCAGAAGGCCCTCAGCAGATGTAGACCCCTTAACTTTGGACTTTTCCGTCTCCAGAACTCTAAAACATGAGTTTCTTTTCTTTGTAACTAACCAGTCTGTGGAATTCTGTTATAGTAACCCAAAATGAATGAAGACAGTTACATAAATATTTATTATCAACCTTTCTTCTTTAAACATATATATATTTAGATTTAAATTACTTTAGGTTTTAATTTGGTAAAATGTATCTGATTTTCTATTGAGATTCCTTCTTTGACTCATTAGCTATTTGGAATTATAGTGCTTAATTTCCAAACATCTGGGGCTTTTCTAGATTTAAAAAATTCTTTTCTAGCTTAATGACATTGTGTTCAAAACCAAATATGTATAGTCTCAATTATTTTAAATTTGTTCAACTTGCTTTATATCCTGGTATATGATCAATTTGGAAAATTTTTTGTAGTTGTGGGATGCAATGTTCTATAGATAGCCATTAGTTCAAGTTTGTGATTCATATTTTGCACATCTATGATTTCAATGACTTTTACATATTTTTCTTATCAAGTATTGGGAGAGTTGTATTAAAATCTCCTTTTATAATTATGTGTTTGTGATTTCTTCTTTCATTTATGTCTATTTTGCATTACATACATGTGCTCATGCATTTAGGTGAATACAAATTAATAACATTTTTAGCTTCCTGGCAAATGAAACCTTTTGTATTTTGGGGGTGCATTTCATCCCATAGCAGCATCATTGCCTATTACATCTACTACTAGAATTAGTAGGAAGGAATTTTATTATGCACTTTTCTGGTGGTTGCATTTTTTACAAACTGTTTATGTGATTTTTTTCTTATTTGAATGCTTTTATATAATTAGGAAATTCTCCTCTTCATTTTCATGGGCATTTGTAAATATTACAACATCTTACATGAATACCTCATAATACTCTTTAATATTTAACAGCAAATATTCCTTCAGTAATTAACATGTAAAATTAACAAAGAGAATATGCTTATTTGGAAAGGCTGGAAATGACACACGGGAATGTTGAAACAGCTCCTTGTATCAGGACATTCAGACAGACGTACGTAGTTTGAATATTTTTCTTAACTTCTGGGTAGCTCACAATCCAACTAATCACTCATTTTGATTCAAGCTTACTTGATTAAAAAAAATGAAAATTATAGTACCTTCTTATGAGGCTCATCAGTCAGTTCTAAATAGCCATCAATTTTTATCTGTTCTTGCTTATGTGTTGTTTGTCAAAAGTTGAGTGTTGTAAATTCCAGACTGAAAAGACAAACATCTTAGATGATATGACAGACTACTATGGGTTAAAAAATACTAGAATACTTTTTTGTCTTCTTAGCCTCGATTTAAATTGGATAAGGCCCATGTGATTGAGTTCTGGCCAGTTGAGTTAGACAAAAATGATGGACACCATTTCCAGGACAAACCAATTAAAACCTTCTGTAACATTCCTTTACTTTCTTTCCCTGTTCTTTTGCTGAATAGAGATTTCTCTATGGATTCAGAGAAGGGCAAAGCTATAATACAGAGGAGTCTAGATCCATGATTGACAATATGGAAGGCTGTCCGCTGATCAGGAACATGTGATTTATGTACATAAAAAACAAACTTTTATTGTAATATGCCTTTGAAATTTGGGGTCTTGTCATAACAGGAAATATTTACTTAACAGATACAGATGGTCAAAGTGCAATTTTACGTATTTCATAATATTCATTGCTGAAGAGCTTCCTGTTCAATGTTTTATTATAAAACACTTCAGAGCTTTTTTTCTTACATTTTTTCTACTTGATTAAAATGTTATCAATGTTCTAGATGATATCCACAAAAAATTAGAAGTTTCTTCAACTGCTTCTTACTTCTCCATTCGTAACTTTCTTTACCCCACTTTGCATTATTTAGTCTCCAGTTTGATGAATTTTCTACTTCTTATTTCTCAAACATCAAATTATTCCCTCATACATTTTGTTTTCCTGGTGTGTCTTCTCCCACATGGTCATTGAAGTCTTGCATTTTCTGTTGAAGGCTTTATTATTACTCAGTAAGTTATTATGCTATGACTGTTATTTCTGAACCACTGTTTTGACATTTGTCAAATCAATGAATGTGTTAGGAGAAAAGACTCTAGTCTTTATCAAGTACCTCATATGTACTACTATATATTGTAAGCATATTTAATGGCTACAATCAATTGAGTGCTCACCATATGCCAGAGGCCTCATAAAGAAATTCATTCAATCATCAGAATTACCTTATGAGGTAGTTTTGTTTTGTTTTTTGTTTTTTTTTGAGACAGGGTCTCACTGTATCACCCAGTCTTAATGCAGTGAGAGGTACAATCTCAGCTCATTGCAGCCTTGACCTCCTGGGCTCAAGCAGTCCTCCCACCTCAGCCTCCTGAGTAGCAAGGACTACAGGTATGTGCCACCACGTCCAGTTAAACTTTGTATTTCTGCAAAGGGATGGAGTTTTGCCATGTTACCCAGGCTAGTCTCAAATTCCTGAGCTCAAGAAATCCACCCTCCTTGGCCTCCCAAAGTGCTTGGATTACAGACGTGAGCCACTGCACCTGGTTTATGAGATAGATTTTTCACTCCCCTTTTATAGAAGAAGAAACTGAGGGATTAAAGAGGTGAAAAAATTTATAACCCAGTGTGAATTTAAAGAATCAAACTTTCCCCACTACACCACATGCTACTTACCTCTCATGAATAGTTTCTTTCAGTAAGCTTGAAATACGTCTTAGATATCTGGAGTCAGAAATTGTGTATTGCATCAAAATTGTTCAATAAATATTTAGTAGTTCATATCTACATTTGGGTTTCTTTCAGAGCAGGATGTTTTGTTGTTGTTGTTGTTATCATTATTATTATTTTTTTATTTGTTTTGGAAACAGGGTCTCATTTTGTTTCTCAGTCTGGAGTGCATTGGCCCAATCATGGCTTACTGCAGACTTGACCTCCTGGGCTCAAGTGATCCTCCTGCCTCAGTCTCCCAAGAAGCTGGGACTACAAGTGTGCATCACCATGCCCAGCTAATTTATTTGTTTTTTGGAGACATGGGGGTCTCACTATGTTGCCCAAGCTGGTCTTAAACTCCTGGCCTCAAGCAACCTTCCCACTTAGGCCTCCCAAATAGTTGGGACTACATCGTGAGCCACTACATCCAGCCCAGAGCAGGTCTTTATTTCAGGAAAATGTACATAGGCTTTAACCCTGCGCTTGACCTCTCCATTTAGCAAAGTCAACATCAATGTTCAAATGCACAACACCATGATTCGTTAGTCTGGACCCCTGGGAATTGAATCAGGAATTTCCCTGGATTGCAACTCAAATTCAAGCTATGCATGGACAAATCCCAATTTCTTGAGGTTATTATACTTTTTAAGTGAAGGGGCTGGCATGCACCCAGAGCAAGTCTAGACCAGAACTGCCTTATTGACATTTATTATAGCTCAAAGTTCATATGTTCACCTGCAAAAATCCATCTTGGTGTTCCATCTTCTATGAAATAATAAGCACCCAAAATTTTTCTGACTCATTACAGCCTTACCTTAATTTCTAATCTATGTTTCCCTGTAAGAAGAGAATTAGGAGATGTTTAAATGAAGATCAAAATGAGGAGGGTCTAATTAGTGCTGCATTCTATAACAATCCTACTTTACTTATTTAATACTATTTAAAAGTTCATCTCATGTAATTTGGTCACTGAAAAATACGAAATCATTTAAATTCTTAATATCATTAAGTTTACAACCTGTTTTCAGGTATTCATGAATTTTATATCTATTTATTATTTTATGACAATTTATATATTTTATGCATTCCATTTTCAGCAGAAAAATGGGTTGTAAATAAAGTAGGATAATTGCTAATATATATTCCATGACTTTAATGGCCTTTTCTTCCCTGTGGATCATTATTAGTTTTCTCCTAAAATCCCTTTTAATTAATCAAAAGAAAATGGGAGATTTCCATTAATATCTGAGCATCTTTTCATCTTAATTTGTTCTGAAGCACATATGTGTCATGAATTGTGAGTCCTTGGACAGATAGGAGGAAAAAAATGAAACTCATGTTTTCTTACATCGGTAAAACATGGTCACTTCATGATCTGACAGATTGTAATGGTGTTCTTGGCCTTTCTTGTAGTACTTGTTTCCCTGAAAATGTTTATTCAGGTTTCTCTGCCCTTTGTGTTTGACAGACTCTGTGAATAGAGTGTTCATAAATGTGACACTATTAGACTCACCGACAGATTTTTCAAAATTATCTAAACCAAAGTCATATCATTTGAAAGTTTCATTTGGGTCTAAGGGATAATGTAAGCACAGATCACGAAGGACTGCACTTTGCAGTGTACATTCAGCAGAACTGCAAATAAAAAGAAATAAATGTCATTAATCTATGGATCTCAGAAGAAAGAAAACAACAAGTGGCCTCTGGGGATTTTGCTAATCAGACAGATGCTATATTTAAAATTAAATTCTTCTCCTTTAAAATTAAGCCAGGAATTACATAAAGATATAATGAACACTGAGATAATTAAGAATATTGAAGAAAACCATACTTATTCGTTTTTTTCTTTCTGATTTTAATTTGTCTAGGTCCCAAAATATGAGAGATTTTCACTTAAAAACAGAAGTTTTCAGGCAGAGCAGTGTCCCAAATGAGGGGAGGTTACAGAGACATCAGGAGAGCAGAGTCCATTGTCACTGGGTATTGTGTAACTCACAAATGAAATTACCACTAACACATCTTATATCCCAAACTGAATTCACTGGAATAGCAGAAGACAAGTGATAGTTTTTCTGATTTCCTCTGGAAAGATGAGTGTGTGTCTGTACCTGGAATCTAATTACAGGCAAGCCACTAATAAAACTACGAGATACTTGACAATGTGAGAGGGAAAATTGTACAAACAGAAAATTTATGACAGTGATTCACAGCACCACTGCAATAAAAGAATCTAGTTTGAGTGACACTTCCTGAATAGTAATAAAAAATTAGAAGTCCATTCAACCACCCAGGATATTATCAATATTTACTCCTTTGGTTGTCAGTTTCATGTCATGCCCCCAGACCTCCTTTAATGGAAAGGAAAGAAATATAGGTTCTCCTCCCTACATAAATTTAAAGAATAAGTCTTTAGCGTTTAGGACTCTTTTGTTTTTCTGGAGGCAAAAACAAGGAATTCACTTTTTTCTTTTGAGAAAAGCTGCTCTGTAGTGAAGTGCACAATTTTAAAGCCAGACAGGCTTAAATTTTGATACTAACATTTCCATATTCTAGAAGAATGTGATCCTATCTGTTTAAGCACTGATTTCTCATTTTTAATATGAATATGATAATTACTTGGGGAGGTAGTAGAAGAATTAAATTAGATATTATATTAGCTGTGAAATCCAATGTTTTGCAAAGGTACACACTGAACACACAGTAGCTGAGAGAAAAACAGAGAGAGAGAGAGAGAGAGAGAGAGAGGGAGAGACAGAGAAAGAAACAGACAGGGGATAAAGATGTTTGTTTTTCTACATAGAATTCTCATTTGGTGCTGATTTAATTATATACTTTTAATTTAACAACTCCATAATTAGAGATTGATCTTTATCTGTTATGGATCATTAATTGAAAAATTCCCAAGAATACTCCCTAACTCTCATAGTAACACATAAAGACAGTTAAATACACTGGGTTGAATATCAGGTAAAATAATGTGTTAATGCAGTTTGTAATCATTTCTATAAGTGTAGTTAATAATTGGTTAACATTTTTGTACTTTAATTCCTAGGTGTTAGTTTTTCCTGAAGTGGATTTGTGGATTTGTGTCTTTACCCATTCTTGGCCAAAGACTGAGACCAAAATTAAACTACTTCAAGAAAACAGCACTGTTCTGGAACATTCCCATTAATTTAAGTATTGACAGAACTTCAGAAGCCTTTATTGACTATATCTTAATTCTTGGGGATAGTATTACTATAGATAAATGATTGATTTTTGAAGACTTTGTTCAGGACTAATGTCACACCATATGTTAAAAGAGCTAATTTTATCTCAGGTCAGCAGAGTGTTCAAAAGTATAATTCTGCAGACTGATGTAGAGTTATTTCCTAATGATATACACAGAATTTAGCATCAAAAAATGAAACTAAACAAAGAAACAAATGCTAGGTAGATTGGGCACTGTGTTCCATGTAAACATGAAAGCCATTCTAAGAACTTTCATAGGTATTATAGATAAATACTATATATATAGGTATTATAGACATATATGGTAGGTATTATATGATATCAATTGATTATTCAATTATATTAATAATTGGTCAATTGATTATTATTGAAATTAATTATTGATTATTAACTATCAATTGACTAATAATCAACTAATTATTGAATTAAACTATTGATTTAAATAATTATTGAATCAATTATTTATTATAATTATTCAATTAATTATTGAATGAATATTACGTATCAATTAAATTAAGCAAAATTCTGATTGCTTATTAACTGATTGCTGTATATATCTATAATATCTATCATGTTAATTAGCTACAGGATTAGAAATTATGATTTAGGGATCATGCAACCTCTGACTGCAAGAGTCTGAACCTCCCCAAATGGCTCCCGGTGATAACATCTTTATTGTAATACCTAACTTCATTATTGTAAATAACATCATTATTGTAAAACCTATCATATTATAGATGTATACAACAATCAATTAATAAGCAGTCAGAACTTTTGTTACCCCATCCATATTTATTTTGCTTATCTGTGGGGAGGAAAGAAATGTGGAGAGGAAGGAGAGACTTTAAAAGGGACAACAAAAAGGCATAATTCCACTTTCTTCCTTTTCTTCCATCTCTTCCATGCAGGGAGGCAAAGCTCCACAGGATCTAACATTCCAAAAATCCAGCCAGGGCCATACTTGTTTCTCAATTGTCAGATATGAAATTAGTTACAGAACTGCAACTCTAGAGCAATGCTTTCCTCAGTGTGATCCTTAAGCCTCTGGTAGACCACAGGGAACTTGCCAAGTTCATGGAAAAATAAAAATAGCAAGTCATTTATGTAGTTCTTATGTCAAATGACTAGCAGTTCTATATACTTTTACTCAAAAGGAAGCTGGGCTATTTAGAGTAGAGTAAAGGTTAAAAAAAATCATTATTCTTAAGCAAAAACAGCATGTTACTAAAACATGGATGACCTAGTTTAGTATTCCCATAAGAGGTATGACTGCCACACAACTCTCATAACTTTGTAAAGCTCCTAGTCTGGACATGCACATGGAACTCCCTCAGTATTGGGGAAACATACTTCATTTTCAGAATATCTTGATTTTGTGAAAATTGTCTGTAATCCCAACACTTTGGGAGGCCAACGCAGTTGGATCACCTGAGGTCAGGAGTTCAAGATCAGCCTGGCCAACATGGTGAAACCTTGTCTCTAATAAAAATACAAAAATTAGCTAGATGTGGTGGCAGATGCCTGTAATCCTAGCTACTCAGGAGGCTGAGGCAGCAGATTCCCTTGAACCCAGGAGGTGGAGGTTATATTAAACCTATATCATGCCACTTCACTCCAGTCTGGGTGACTGACTGAGGCTCTGTCTCAAAAAAAAAAAAAGCCAGTTGCTACATTTTTTTGCTGGTCATGTATCAGTTGAATTGCTAGTAGGTGGGTCTTTTGAAACTTTATTCTTCTATTTTGTTATCAATTCAATTTTTAGTTTGTTTGTTTGCAATTGTTAGTTAAAACAAAGAACTTTCTACATTTCCCAACTTCCAAACTTGGAATGTGGGAATGCAAAGAATAGTTTAAAAACTGAAACTACCTTGGCAAAAATTATAAGTGAGGAAATTATGACAGTGAAAGAGATCAGACCTAACTGATTCCATCTTGCTTCTAACCTTTCAATTGTCCCTGTTCATTCCCCGGCGTAGGCCAAACTAACTTTGAGAAGGAATTCAGTTCATGGTTTGACCCGGAAACAAAATTGGTAATAGTCCTTTCCCGAAAAGACTCCCTGCTTGCCTGGGGACAAGCATGCCTTTGCAAGACTAACAAATTAGCTGCAAGATTACTATTTAGGGGTCATGCAACCTCTGCCTGCAAGAGTCTGAACCTCCCCAAACGGCTCCTGGGGGTAACATCATTATTGTAAAACCTAAGATCAGTGCTTGAGATATTTAGCAGACCCTACATTCAATGGATCAGCGGACACCACCCAAACCAGTAAACTGGCTTAACCAATTCTTCTATCCCATGCAGGAACAGAAAACTCCAGGACCAAGAAAAACTCACTTTGACCCCCTATGATTCCATCTCCAACCTGACCAATCAGCACTACCCACTTCCCAAGCCCCTACCTACCGAATCATCTTTAAAACTCTGATCCTCAAATGTTCAGGGAGAATGATTTGAGTAATAATACAACTCCAGTCTTCTGCACAGCTGGCTCTGCATGAAAACCTCTTTCTCCATTGTAATTCCTCTGTCTTGATAAATCAGCTCTGTCTAGGCAGTGGGCATGGTGAACCCATTGGGTGGTTATGAAACCACTGCTCTAGAATTGCTTATTCATCTTTTTACCATGAGAGGGAACTAAGTTTTCCAGCACAGACTGACATAAAACTGTCCCTTATTAGAGTACTTTTAGAGATTTAATCCCTGATTAAATTGGCTAAGATCAGATTGCCCTTCTCAGAAGATGGAGTCTAGTCTAGTTTAGTCTTGCCCTACTAAGAAGTCGAGCCTTGTCCTACTGGCTCCAGTTTATCAAGCTGGGTAGAAATATAACCAGGCTGGACCAACCATATTTGATTGATAAGACATTTGGAATTGGAATTGAGAGACACTGGTTAGACTCTGGCAGTGCTTGTTGGAAAACATTGGTCTTAATAATGTAAAAAAGCTGAAAAGAGCAGCAAAATGGTTTTTATTAAACTGTAGGTTGTTTGTCCTGCCTTATTAAAGTTAGAGAAAGTAATCCTAAGAGTTTTGGTGGTGTCTACATTTTAGTAAAATCTTAGAGTTTTTACACAGACAGAATATGCTAAACAAGACATGGGTTCATTTCTACCTAATAACCATGAATCACAACACTCAAAATGGCTAATGTTAATCCATGAGAGAGAGGTGTATCACTCAAATGACAAACTAGAGTTCTATTTCTGTTTGTGTTTCCAAGGCAATGTATTTAAGAAGTGTCTTTTGCCTTTAGTTGGCATTCACAACTGGAAGTGTCCATTCAAAATCAAATCTCTTTTTATTTACAAATGATTAATAATAGTATAAAAAAGGCAGATAGAGCCGTCTATTGAAGGGAGAGAAGTCCTCAAAACCTCACTTGAGAGTTTTAAACCTTTATTATGCCCAGTATCTATGGACATGGAGGTTCAATTAAATATGGTCTATGAATTTGATAATTATTCAGATCATTTGCCCTGCTCTCTGATGTATGTCTCTGGTAGCACAGATGGATATAGTAGCATAGTATATATATATATCTGACGGCCTAGATATAGTAATAGTATGTATAATATATGATACATCTATTCAGAAAAATAGATACTTAGCATATATTTCTAAATCTTTTCTATCAAAAATATAAAAATAGAATATTTTAGTGTTCTCTTTATTCTTAAAATATTATTTGCGAAGCCTCTAGGGTAAAGCAATGAAAGATGAAAACATGCCATCCTTCTATAGCAAATTAAGTTGACATAAGAATGTTCTCTTGGCCAGCTGTGGTGGCTCATGCTTATAATCCCAGAACTTTAGAA